>JAQBSW010005245.1:0-59524 GCA_029291075.1 Eudiplozoon nipponicum
TGGATGCCATATGAGCTCCACCTAAAGGAAAAATTGACTAACCAAGTTACATTAGTTAGTATATAACTGAAAATTGTGTGTAGTGTAGTGTGCGGCAGGATAGCTCAGTGGTTAGAGCACCAGATTCCGAAGCAGACGTGCCCAGGTTCGTATCCTGTCCGCGGCAAATTCTGGCCAGTACTTGATGAGTTCCCAATAAGGACGAAACCGGTCTACTGGATGAATTGCCTTTTCTACACTATACAATTCTTAGTTTATACTGACATATGTAAGTAATTAATGGGTCAGGTGTTTATATCAAGACCGCAACCTTGATTATAATAATTGTTATCACCACCCGCGCAACCAATGTTCGTTTAATATTTTATGACATATTTTACTTCTGTTTTCCCCTTGTGTATCGATTTAAGCATTGCCTATGTGATAAGGAATAAAGGTCTAATGGTTGGATATATATAAATATATATATATATATATATATATATATAGATTGATAGTAGCTTAAAATTGCAAAGGATTTAACGTACAATTCCTCAAATATATCGTTTTCACCCTTATAAGACACACGTGAATATAAGTCCGAATTACTGCGGTCGCCATTTGAAACTAAGAATGTGTTGGTCAGAGTCAGGCATTTTGCCTCCTAAACTGTCGATCTCCTGCAATTCTCAGTTATTTTCCAAGTTATATTTCTTTTCCTTTATTTAGATTTCTTCTACTGTGTTTGGTTTTCAGACTAAGTGCCAACTAAACGAACATTAGCTGCGCGGAAAATGATTAAAGTTATTTAAATCAAGGTTGCGATCTTAATAAAAACTTCTGCCTCATTATGTACATACATTTGTCAGTATAAACTATGCATTTTATAGTGTTTAAAAGGCAGTTCATCCAGTAGAACGGTGTCAGCCTTGTTGGGAACGCATCACGTACTGTTCAGAATTTGCCACAGATAGGGCTCGAACCTGGGCTGGTCTGCTTCGGAAACTGGTGTTCTAACTACTGAGCAACCCTGAAGAACACATCAAAATTTTCAGTGATATACTAATTAATGTTTATTGATTAACCTTTGCTTTAGATGGAGCAAATATGGCAGTCTTTTAGACCTGAAATTTCAACTTGCTATTGCCAATCTGTCATTTGAGAACAGATACCAAATTACATGGGAAATGGTATTGAATTTAACATTTATATAAATAAACGAACATTAGTTGCCTGGGCGGTGATATCAATTTATTCAATGAAGTTTACGAACTTGATACAAACACCTGACCCATTATGTGCAGCCATTAGTTAGTATAATCTAAGTATTAAATAGTGGAGAAAATGCAATTCATGCAGCAGACAGGTTTCATCCTTATTGAGAACTCATACTTGACTAAAGTAATTGTTATCATTGCGCGCAAAACCAATTTTCGTCTACTTAAATAAAGATTCATTTCAATACCACTTCTCCATGTAACATAGAGTCTGTACTAAAATAAGAGATGTGGGTTAGTTAGGTGGTACTTCAGGTCCTAAGTAATGCCACATAGGATAGACTAACCAAGAAACATAATTTGGTATATAACTGAAAATTGTGTGTAGTGTGCGACAGGATTGCTCAGTGGTTAGAGAACCAGATTCCGAAGCAGACGTGCCCAGGTTCGTATCCTGTCCGCGGCAAATTCTGGCCAGTACTTGATGAGTTCCCAATAAGGACGAAACCGGTCTACTGGATGAATTGCCTTTTCTACACTATACAATTCTTAGTTTATACTGACATATGAAAGTAATTAATGGGTCAGGTGTTTATATCAAGACCGCAACCTTGATTATAATAATTGTTATCACCACCCGCGCAACCAATGTTCGTTTATTCAACCCGTTGCAAAACAGCACAATTGCGTTAGTCAGTTGTACTACTGGCTAGATAAAATTGGAATGGTCTCATTTTTTTTCAGGGTTGTTGCGCAGTGCGAGCTCCATATAATGGATTTCCGCGAGTTTCGTTCGCGGATTCTTGCTTTGCACTATCAGTTTCACAAAGATCCGATTGATCACCCTTTTCCAGTTTGCATCTGTTTTGTCTTCGATCAGACTGAGTGCGTATTCGTCCCTTTCTTCAGTAGGCTTCAACATCGTTCATGCTAACCATTGAAAACGCGTGTTAAACAATCTTTGGTAACACCGCGTTTTCAATGGTTAGTTTGAACGATGTTGAAGCCTTCTGAAGAAAGGGACGAATACGCACCCAGCCTGTTCGAAGACCAAACAGATGCATACTGCAAAACGGTGATCAATCGGATCTTTGTGAAACTGATAGTGCAAAGCAACAACCCACGAACGAAATTCACGGAAATCCATCATGGTCTTATTCTTACAGTTTAAAGATATGCTATCACCACCAGCGCAATCAGTGATAGTTTAATTTAGCACTGTAAGTTATTTAACTACACCGTTTTAACCAATGAAATTTAAAAAATCCCCTGTCTTTAATTTGTTTGTTCGTGTTAGTGAATTTAATTTTCCTAAATATAATTGGCGGTTTTCCATTAAGTTTTCCTATTAAAGACTCGACTATGACCCCGTGAACAGATTTTCTAACTAATTGCATGTAACATTAGCGTGAAATTAACTCACAATGCTGCCAAGTTTATAAATGGACAACCCTGATTAATGAGGAAGTAGATAAATCAGTGTGAGATAGATACCTTGATGGCGTTGCATCTGGTCATGCGGAATTTAAAATATCTGTCAATGCAATGCAACAGCTACCTGTTAATCACTGGCTTAATTGATACAAATGTGAAAGAGTTTTGATGTTTTTGTGCTAATCTGCTGAAGCTTCAGTGCAATATACTTCTTGCGCTATTGTTTGTGCGTTAGTAGTGTATTCTAAAATCCACATGACAACCAGCAACATAGATTTTAAGTGCACTATAACTAATTTTGTGAAGCAAAACACATGCGACCGCTTTTCATTTGTCAAATGTTTTCAGATTCTTTGATAAAGGCATGCAAATGCCTCTAGTGTCGGAATTTTCACAAACTCAGATTAAAATGCCAACAGTTGTAGTGGAAATAACTTTACACTAAATACAGTGAAATAAGCATAATGAAAACTTACCGTTCTGTAAGCAACTGCGTTGAATTTGCGCAGAAAACAGCGGGAAAGTCTGACCGACCAGCTCCAAATATTCACATGTGTTACTAGATTTGTCTATAGGCCAAGTGTTATTTAGTAGAAAAAAGGCGCTATTTACGCAAAGAATGCACAAATATACTAAAATATTTCCAGTTAATCCATGAAAAAAAATCAATTTACCTATATAACAATCAATTAATTAATCAATAAATCATGAAATCAGGCTATATATAAATAACGATCTGCGTAACTATCTATCTTTCTATCTAATTGTCTACTTAACTTTCTATCGATATTTCTTTCTAATTATCTGTCCATCTTTCAATCTATTTAACTGTCTATCTGTTTATCTATCTGTGTGGCTATCTGTCCACATACCTCTCAAGTTATCTATAAGATAGATAATGTTTGCTGCGGAGACCTAATATATATATCTGAAATTCTGTATTACGAGTTGGTAATCTAGTATCAAATTAGTTCAAAATGAACCAGAAAAAAAACCAAAATTCAAAATTTAAATATATATTTCGATCACCGCAATTTATATATATATATATATATCTAATACCTATATTCATCAATATATCTATCAATCTTTAATATATTTAGAAAACTACCAATATATCTTCATCTTTTAATTTATTCGTCCATACATCTATTTTTCTGTTATATATATATATATATATATATATATATATATTCCAAACATCTAACAAATTCTATTTCTATCTACCTACATTACTAACTATCTATATATTTGCACCAGTATCTTTCGATCGATCTATCTATACATCTTTTTGTTGAAGTATATATACTGTATATGTCTATATATATATATATATATATATATATATATATATATATATATATATATATATATATATATATATATATATATATATGTGCATCTTGTTACCACTCTAGTTATCGATGTGTCTGCTTATCCATCTGTCGCTCTAATGGTTTTTCTATCTGCCTATCTATATATCTGTTAATTATTTACCTATCTATCTATCTTGCATTCTATCCACCAATACATCCATATATCTATCTTTTAATGAATATTCCCCTGTATAATTTGCACATACGATTGTCCTTCAATCGCCCATCCTTTTATTTGATTATTTCTAGGCACGTCAATCCGGTCAATTAAGTATTCATATACAATTATATGGCTTATATTATTAAACTGTTAATCTTTGTTGCGATCTTGATATAAACACCTGACACATTATGTATGTGTATTTGCCAGTGTAAAATAATTATTTTATAGTGTAGAAAAGGCAATTCATAAAGTAGACCGGTTTCGTACTTGATGGGAACTCATCACGCCCTGTCCGCTGCAAATTCTGGGCAATAGGTAATGAGTTCCCAATAAAGACGAAACCGATCTACTGGGTGAACTGCAATTTCCACACTATAAAATAATCAATTTACACTGACAAATGCTTATACATAATGTATTAGGTGTTTATATCAAGATCGCATCCTTGATTAACAGTGATAACATGGTTTAGCCTTATATTTATTTTTGTATCTGGATACCGCCACTTCATTATTCTTTCAGTAATGCCAGATTTGGGATGGTAAGTTGGAACTTTGGGTCTAAATGGATGCCATATGAGCTCCACCTAAAGGAAAAATAGACCAACCAAGTTACATTAGTCCGTCCTATTATCCTACATTCTTCGACCAAATATATGCTCGCCAGTAAGCACGAAACGAATGTGCATGAGATTATACTTTCCGTTCATGCTGCCTTTGGTTTATCCATCTGGTCACAATTGAACTAATTTGTTACTAGGTTCGCAACACCTAATACATACTTGCATATATATTAGTTCTTCGCAAAAAGCAGTATCTAACTATCCAATTAGTTTGTATATAACTGAAAATTGTGTGTAGTGTAGTGTGCGGCAGGGTAGCTCAGTGGTTATAGCACCGAATTGCGAAGCAGACGTACCCAGGTTCGAGCCCTATCCGCGGCAAATTGTGGCCAGTACGTGATGAGGTCCCAATTATGATGAAACCGATCTACTGGATGAATTGCCTTTTCTACACTATACAATCCTTAATTTATACTGACATTATAAGTAATTAATGGGCCAGGTGCTTATATCAAGATCGCAACCTAAGTTATTATAATTGTTATCACCGACCGCGCAACCTATGTTCGTTTAGTTAATGAATAGAAATTGTGCAGCCGACATTTCCAGTCAAGTACAATTTATAGGAGACTAATAGATGTGGGAACTGAATATATAATTTTGCTTTCCATGTAATGTTTTAGGCCTAAATTGTAGTATAGAGTTGAGGTCATCAATTCTTATTAGAGCTATTCAGTCGTCGAACAACATAACAAAACTACCGCCAGCCGCAACGCACTGCTAGAGGTGAGAGCCGCATATCTAAATTTGATTTCCATATATAGTCAATGCGGTTTGATCCTCGATAGTCAGTTTGCCGTCGTACTCTGATGATGATCATGGAAGGTCGAAACGCATCAGTGCGAAGGTAGTTTTGTTATGTTGTTCGAAGACTGGTTAAATACAATGGGGTTGGTGTTTACTTCAAGCTGGTAAACTTGATTTAAAGAATGTGTTACCACCACCCGCGCAATCAATTATTGTTAAATTGTATTGTCTATATATGCAATGCCGTTTGATCTTTGTTAGTTTTCCGTCGTTCACTGAGGATGATCATGGGAGGACTAAAAGCGTCAGTGTGTGCGACTGGCAGTAGTTTTGTTGTGTTACAGTTAAATACTGTTTGTTGCAAAGAACTAATATATATGCAAGTATGTATTAGGTTTTGCGAACCTAGTAACAAATTAGTTCAGTTGTGACCAGAAGGATAAACCAAAGGCAGCATGAACGGAAAGTATAATCTCATGCACATTCGTTTTGTGCTTACTGGCGACTCATCAGTAGGAGCCGGTATTACGCCCTTTAACCACTATATATTTGGTAGAAGAATGTGAAATAATAGGACGGTACAATCTCCTAGACGAATGTGTAAACCTGTAATAGTGAAGTTAACATAATCTGAAGTCAACGACAATACGACTTCAATGCTAACTCACACTATATAATATATATACCGAGTCTGTAAAGGATACTAATAATATGGCCATTGTGTTAGTAACTGATACCTTTTTTGAAATCGATGAGTACCGGATACTAACACTATGGTTTCGAGTCGGTACATGATACCAACCTGATGGATATAAATTTATGCTAAAGTTCACCCAAATTCAGAATTACAACAATTTCCGGACACCTGTTACTCCAGTTAAACCATACACTCTGGCCTTCATCGATATCAGTTATCACATTTCGCGGTAAGCATGACATCATTCAATTCAATATATTACAGTTAAATACCGTTTGTTGCGAAGAACTAATATATATGCAAGTATGTATTAGGTTTTGCGAACCTAGTAACAAATTAGTTCAGTTGTGACCAGAAGGATAAACCAAAGGCAGCATGAACGGAAAGTTTAATCTCATGCACACTCGTTTAGTGCTTACTGGCGACTCATCAGTAGGAGCCGGTATTACGCCCTTTAACCACTATATATTTGGTAGAAGAATGTGGAATAATTGTGTTGTTTGACGCCTGGTTAAATACAGTGTAATTGGTGTTTACTTCAAGCTTACAAACTTGATTTAGGGAATTGTTAACACCACCCACTCAATCAATAATTTTTTTATTGAATTCCACAAGGATGTGTGATGACAGTGTACACTTGTATCAACCAACGTCAAGGTCACGGAACCACTATCACCGTTTAATCCACATTAATCGACACTTTTACCTAAGAGTATTTCTAAAAGACAAATTTCCTTTTCAACAACATGGGAACGGCAGAGCAATACGTTTATAAACTACTTAAATTAATATTTGAGCATGCTATTTTGCTAAGACGATCCTTGACTGTATGTGCAGTGAATTCTTCATATGATGATTTGCCATGTTAAACTAGCATTAGTAGTTGATGCACACTGGATGTAGGGTAAACCCCATCGATAGGTTCACGGCGTTTTGTGTTCAATGTCACCTGATACTTGCACCATAGTTTGAAGGATATACACTAATTCCATCATTTGGTAGACACACTATTTTCTCTGTCAAATAATGCTCAAAGTTCACTTGAGACCTACACCATAGCTATAGTTATCTGACAAAACTAGATGATGCACACAAGATATTCCATAACGTTATTGTTGCAGTAACCATAGTTGAGGCCGAAACGCTCAAATGGCCTTATTTATGGCTTATGTGAATGTAAAAGATAGTCCTCACAAAAACGTGCACGAGTTAAGTTGAAACAAATTCAGGACAACAATGCAGACAGAAGCCGAGCCGCAGAAGTGGATATGAAATAATAATAAGTTGTATCTTGTTTACGTAAATGAACACGCTTTACACGAACAAACTCCAATAAATAAAAGTAAAGCATTGAAATTGAGCGAAATTGACTTTGTCTGGTGGTCTGGAATATTTATTAAGAATATTATCTGCACAAATGTACAACATATTTTCGGTGTTAGGGATAATTAATTCTAGGCAAGATTATACCGTTAAAGTAAACTCTGGGGAAATCTGCATAAATAACACAAATAATTTTGGTGAATTAATAATTTCTGCAGATCTAAGTACAAGACTTTAGCTGTAAAATGATGTTTGTGATTCCGTTGATATAAGCACAAGGGCTCTATTTTTCAGAAAATATCGAATGATACACACTAAGTATCGCTGATTTGAAAGCTGTCGTAACTGCCACAAATACTGAAATAAGATGCTCGATGCTCCTTGACATCTGAGGTGAATTAGATGTTGTCGATCTATCGGTGTTTCGAGACCTTGTTTCAAGTCTCATCTTCAAGAACCTCGCAGAACACAGTACACATTCCCAATCAAATTTTAGGAATTGTTGAATTCACAGTCCAATATGATCGATCTATATATATTTTAAAATATTCCTAGAATGTGATCTTGATATAAATACCAATCCCATACATACAATTGGCAGTAGTATTAAGCAAGTAATAAAGAAAATTCAGTTCATCTTGTGGACCGGTTTCGTCCTTATTGGTAAATTTTCATTTACCATCCAGAAATGGCCGCTGACAGGACTGGAATAAAGCACAAGTTTTGAAAATATGTGATAAACCAAGGACCAAAGAAGGATGTCGCCAGCTGCACCTGATATAACCCCAACTAACATACCAACGGAAACTCAGCCGGTGTCAGTCACAATCCAGATCGGGAAAATTTGCAAAATACAATTTCGGAAGTTTTTCATTCATTTAAGTAATGAATTTAACTTCATTTAGACACTTCGACAATTCAACTTAACAGTGAACTCACTATTTATAATATATACCAAGTCTAGAATTGATACTAACACAGTAGTTTTAAAAATGAACAGACCGTACATATACTAACACTATGGTTTTCAAAATGTGGAGCATGTACCGGATACTAGCGCAGGTACTTTCAAAATGGGTTCAATTTCAAAAACATTTGAAATTACAAATACTTCTGAGCACATGAAACTCTTGCAAATCCATACACTTCATCTACATCAGTTAGAAAATTTCGCGGTTATCATGATGTCTTTCAAGTAAACAAATAATTGTTGAGTGTTGTCTGTTTCGGAGAGCTAATAAATGTGCCATTGTGTCATAATTATTGCATACTTAGCAATAAATTAGTTCTAATGAGACCATAAAGATATACCGAATTCAACATGAACAAAAGTTATAATCCAATTAGCTCAGACGTTCCGTGTTTCCTGGCGATTCATCAGTAGGAGCCGGTACTACACCTCATACCTGCAATATATCTAGTCAAGATATTTGTGACATGAGTACGGCACAATCCACTATACGAATGTATATACAAGTAGTAATCGATTAAAATGCATATGAAGTCGTCGACAGTTGACACGAAACGCATATTCACACGAAACTATATCTTTATTTAATGCTGAGTTTGGTATATCCTTGTGGTCCTATTTGAACTAATTTTATACTAGGTGCGCAATACCTAATGTATAATTGCATATTTAATTAGTTCTGCGAAACAGGCAACGTACAAGTATAACAAAGAATATTTCTAATTCAATTGTTGGAGTATTTTGCAGTTTCTGAATTATCTTGACCATTTTTTGCTAATGGATAATGTTTCTTTAATTATTTGACCGAAAATAAATTTCTACAGCTGTTACAATCATGGCATCCTTTTTAGGTTTAATTTCAATTGATTCATTAATTAACCTCGGTATGATAATTTGATTGCATATTGAAATTGGTTTACAGTAATCGCAGTCTATCCGAGTCTCTTGAGAATGCTTGGTAAGATTCTATCTGTGAATGTGTCAATATTTGCATGCCATTCTACGTTCTATTCTAAATAACATTATTTAGCTCATTGCTGCACCTATATACCTTAGATTACAATCTATACAGTGTGCCTCAAATATCCCTAATGTTTTAAGAGGTATTAATTTTACTTTCTGGATCGATAACTTATATACTCAGGTAAGAATATTTCCCATAAATAACCACTTCTAAATAAATAAAAGTTAGATACTTTTTGTGGCGGAGAATTAATATATATGCCATCATAAATTAGGTGTTGCGCACATAGTAACAAATTAGTTGAAATATGACCAGAAGAATAAACCAAAGATAGCATGAACGGAAAGTATAATCTGCACAATCGTTTCGTGCTTAAGGGCCGATAGTATACCAATTACCCACTATATATTTGGGTGAGGAATGTGGGAAAATAGGACGGCACAATCTCCTATACGAATGTGTAAACCTGTAGTTTTGAATTTAACTTCATATAAAGTCTTCGACAATGGGACTTCAAAGCTAATTCAATATATGTAATAGATATACCAAATCTGTAAACACGAAATGAATGTGCACGAGATTATTCTATCCTTTCATGCTGTCTATGGTTTGTCCTTGTGGTCATGTTTGAACTATTTTTTTACTGTGACCGCGAAATGTTATAACTGATATCAATCAAGGCCAGTGTGTATGTATTTGCTGTAGTAACCGGTGTTCAGAAATAGTTGTACTTCTCAATTTTGGTGAACTATAGCATTCATGTTGGTACCATGTATCGACTCGGTAACCATAATGTTAGCGCCATGTCAATTTTCAATACCATAATGTTGGTATCGTATACTGACACAATAGCCATAGTGTGGGTGCCATTTACAGACACGTTATATATAATATATATTTTGAGTTAGCTTTAAAGTCGCATTGTCCAAGAGTTTATTTGAAGTTAGCTTCACTACTTCAAGTTTACACATTCGCATATGAGATTGAACCGTCCAATTTTCCCACAATCCTCGCCCAAATTTATAGTGGGTAAAGGGTGTAATACGGGCTCCTACTCACCAGTAAGCACAAAACGAATGTGTACGAGATTACACTTCTGCCTTTTGCTGCCTTTGGTTTATCATTCTATTACATTTGAACTAATTTGTTACTAGGTTCAAACACTTAATACATGTTCCCTTCTATATTTGATCATTCCATTATATATATATATATATATATATATATATATATATATATATATATATATATGTACTATGTATTCATATAGCAAAAATTGTTACTGAATAAATAAATAGTATACTTTTTGTAAACTAGGTATTTAAGTATTACCTGATCTGTGTTGTGAATTACAAAGTATCATTCCTAGTTCAGATAGTAAAATAAGGATATTCTAAATTCAGCATCAGGTAATGCGATTGAATGGCATGCGTCCATTTCGGAGATGATTCATGAATTTATAAATATTCATATACAATGATAGGAATTTTGCTACTGGCACAAAAAATATTAACGTTTATCTACACCTAACGATCATAGTTCAATTTTAGCATGTGTTCGTGATTAATTTTGTGTATTTATCGAGCATTTAGTTTGTTGGACATTTCTCCCGAATTAGAAAGTAGATCACAACTGTCGAATACTAAAGAAGTGTTTGTTTATATTGAAGTCAAGGTGGTCTGTGCACTCATGGATTTGTTTGCTGAGAACGTGTCAACTAGTAAACTTTTTAAATACTAAGACTAGCTGCTGAATTGAACACGTGCTTTTTTAAGCTAATATGGGCCCACTTCTAATTGCAGCGAAATAAACTTCCCAAAAACAAAAGTAGATACATAGTTTGAACCAAGCTGGAAATCTTGAACGTTGTTGATTTAAATTGCGCGGTACTTAAATCTGTTATTTTTATCATTGTAGTGTGTGTGATTAGAAGCTTGATGAAGGTACTGGAGATGAGGCAACGAAACGTAGCCAGTCAACAAAGATTATATCGTTACTTATTTCAAGTGGGTGGTTGGACACACTAATGATTTGGAAGTTTTCGGAGTAAGAGGACGAATCAGCACCCAGTCACCAGAAAGACGAACTGAATGCGTAATTGCAAATGCAGATCAATCGTATCTTTGCGAAACTGGTAACGCAAATCAAGCCTCCGCGAAGGAAAACCGTGGATTATCTATATAGGCTGAAAATCGCACAACGATCGTTACCAAGGCATGGCCATAAATGTATTTGCATTTTGGTATTTAAATTAAACCGCTTTATAGCATGCAAAGTTAAATTATTAATTAAATCAGCTGTTTTAGTAGCCCGTAATAACAATATTTTTAAGATTTACAATTCAAACATTCTTTGCATTATTTATTTATTAAAATCAAGGTTGCGATCTTAATGTAAACATCTGTCCCATTATGTGCATACATTTGTCAGTATAAACGAAGCACTGCATAATGCAGAAACGGCAATTCATCCAGTAGATCGGTTTCGTTCTTACTGGGGACTCATCACGTACAATCCAGAATTTTCCACAAGAGGGCTCGAGCTTGGACACATATGCTTTGCAATATGTTGCTCTAACCATTGAGCCACCTTACCGCATGCAACACATAATTTTTAGTCATATATTTTTCTTGGTTAGTCACTCCTTTAGGTGGAGCCTATAAGACATCGAGTTAGACCAGAAATTCCAACTAAATACCTCCAAGCTGTGCGTTATTAAAAAAATTGTATATAATGTGGGATACCTGCAACTATCTATAGCGTTATGTAAATCTAGTAATAAATTAGTTCAAATAACACTATACAAAATCGCAAAAGTTAGCACGAACTAAAGGTTCAATCACATTATCGTACGTGTTTTGTTCTAATTTACGACTCATCGGTAAGAGTTGGCAGTAAAATCTTACCTACGTAATTTCATTGGTGTAGTAGCAAAGTGAACTTCAACGATTACAACACCATGGTAATGGATTGGTTAGGTTTCGCCAAAACAGGGAATATCAACCACTCTGAAAATCAACTGCTCTTGACAAGACTTATATTCTGGCCTCGATCGACATCAGTTTCTACATATCTTCGTAACGGGAATATGTATATAATATATAACAGTTTTTCCTATATATATATATACGTATATTCAACTAAATTGTAACGGCAGGATTTGATTCCATATATGTTATCCGTAAAAACTAAACATCAAATAATATACATAATAAAATCCCACTCCTTCACGGGTTGCGTCCTTTTCGTCTCTCATCAGCCGTTGGCAGAATTTCCGCGACATCGATTTCAGCTAAGGGCTTTTGTTTTATAGTCTAATTATTCATATTCTTAGCAAACACGCCATGCATTTTTGCGTCTAGTAGTTATTTTCACACTTTAGTTGTTTTGTTATTCTTTTCTTTAGTTTGATACCCTTGGCTATAATAATCGAGCGAACGTTCAAACTATCCGTCTCTTACCCGACACTTAACAACAAACACCATGTGCATAAAGAATATGATATTTAATTGACTGAAAATGACCGGATTTCATTGCATGTATGCAGTCAATTGTATCAGTTACATAATCTGTATTGTGACTAACACCGGGTGAATTCCAATTGTTTTATTCCTTGAAAATATTTCGACAGCATTTGGCGGCTGCCATCTTCAATTCTTCCGCAATCACAGGATTTAAAAAACAAATTATTGAATTTGATGTGGAATTCATTATCTATCTGACGCGATTTGTGATTTATATTGAAATTATATTTTATATTAATTTTTTTATAATTTTAAAATTGATTTAGTTATATTTATACTTCAATATCCATTTTCTATAAGATTAATAATGTAGTATTAAATTAATTTTTAAAGTATATATTAATGCAGCTTGTACGCTGCATGAGATAAGAAATAGTAACAATTTACCTGATTTTCGGATTGCGTACCGAAAATCAGATAAATAATCTATTCCCTGTCGCGCAACATGTTTCTTTTAAAACGTAACACATATTTTTACCAGATTTCATCTTTATTTTGACAACTCCTCGCTATTATTCAGAAGTAATGCTGACGGGAATGGTAAAATACAATGGGATTAGTGTTCACTTTAATATAACGAACTTGATTTAATGAATTGCTACTACCACCCGCGCAATCATTTATTGTTTAATTGTATTACCTATTTATATATGTGGCGAAAGCTGCATAATTTTAATATTCGTGATTACATAGAAATTGTGCATACGACATTTCCAGTCAAGAAAAATATATGCAAAACAACTAGAGGTGAGAGTCACATATCTAACTTTGCTTTTCATATATATGCATTGCGCTTCGATCCACACAAGTCAGGTTATCGTCGTACTCTGATGATTATCATGAAAGGTCGAAAAAAATTCAGTGCGTGCGACTGGCGGTAGTTTTGCAATGTTGTTCGACGACTGGTTAAATAAAATTGGATTTGTGTTTACTTCAAGCTCGCAAACTTGATTTAAAGAATTGTTCACCACCACCCCGCAGTCAATTATTGTTTAATTGTATTTCCTATATATGTGTGTGCGGCGAAAGCTGAAGCTAGTTAATTTCGTGACTGCATAGAATTTGTGCAGCCGACATTTCCAATCAAATTCAATGTATGCGAGACCACTAGAGGTGAAAGCCGCATATCTAATTTTGTTTTCCATGTATATGTAATGCGGTTTGATCCTCTCTAGTCAGTTTGCCGTCGTACTCTGATTATGATCATGGAAGGTCGAAACGCGTCACTGCGTGCGACTGGTGGTAGTTTTGACATACTATGGGATTGGTGTTTACTTCAAGCTCGCAAATCATGATTTAAAGATCTGTTACCACTACCTGTGTAATCATTGGTTATTTAATTTTGTGAAGTAGTTTGTCAAATTCATTATCTATCCTATGTAACTTACGATCGTTCCCGAAGTTTTTTTTTAAATTAATATTTGCATATTTATGAAATTGTTTTGGTTATTTATATTCTTCTATGACCATATTAATGTAGTATTAAATTAATTTTAAAGTATATGTTAATTCATCATACGTTGCATGAGATAAAATATGCTTCTTCCCATAAAGTAGCGCACAAACATAACGAGACCTGATGTAATAATAATAAATATAAAAATCTTAATATTATATTTCATCGAGTGTATATATTCATATTATTAACATGCGTTGCCAGAGTTACTTAAATTCGAAGCGCTTTATTTTCTAGTTACCAGTTTATTCAGCCTGAACAAGACAATAGGTGATGACCTTGAGCATAATGATTTAATTCATCTTAGCTCGAAATGGTTGTTTATCCACGTGGACGCTCAGATCCTCGAAACTTTGGCCGTTATAATTTGTTTGGTGCAGTAAACTGAACGTTATAGCTAGTTTCTTAGTCATAAAATACAATTAGTAGAATACACATAACACGCATTCGAGTAAAAAATGTTGTACTGGTGTATCGATTATTAGCCTGTCTGTGCGTCTGCAAGTGTTTTCCCGCTAAAATATTTCGGTTATTTGTGGAACATTTAATTCCGCTCGCTGTTCAACTTGGCGTCAGTATCCACTCTTATAAGTCCAATGATAACAACTGTTTTTTTTTTACGAAGTACCCATGTTAAGATTGTGTTCACCACATTATGTCAAACAATAACCCACCAGTGATAAATTGTTCTCTTTTATTTACGTCAACGTGAAAAACTGAAATATATTCTGCCTAACCACAGCGAAACAGTTTAGCCTATGTCGGCTTTGCTTTGTTGTACAATTGTTAGGTTATTTAATTAAAAATCATGGTTTTATATTAAAGTCAGCTTTAATTAGTGGTATTATTTCATTGATCAATGAAGCGCCTGCTTATTGGTCACTCATCTATAGGATCCGATGCAAATCCAAATGCACAATGCATGAGTGGTTAAGAAATACGGAAATTATGACAGCGCGATTCTCTGACAGTAAGTGCACTTATGCAACTATATAATTAGCCTCATACATAAATATCGTAGTGAAACACATTTCTCTGTAACATCAACTAGTCTACAATGTGTATAATAGACATTCACGTTCAGCAGTAGCAATCCCATGTTTTTGCAGCTGTCATGGCAAAAGAGTTGTGCTCTCTTCCAAAATATAAATAAACGGAAATTGGTTGCGCGGACGATGATGAAAATTATTTAAATCAAGGGGCAATTTCGATGTATACACCAGTCCCACTATATAAATTTGTAAGTATAAACTATACATTGTATTATGTCGAAAAGGCTGTTCATCCAGTAGACCAGTTTCGTCTTTATTGGGAACTCTACACGTACTATCCAGAATTTGTCACGCACAGGGTAGCGTGGTGCCTCTTTTATATAATGACAGATTCGAGGTGGTTAGTAGGAAATATAGATCTGGAGAGATGCGATAAATGCTCCATTTAAAGGAAAAACTAACCAATAAGCATCAGATAGTATTAAGCTGAAAATTGTGTGCAGCGAGCAGCAGTGGCACAATGGTTAGAGCAGCAGACTCCGAACCGGACGTGTCCAAGTTCGAGCCTTGTCTGCGGTAAATTCTAAACAGAGACTGAAGTGTTCTCAATAGGGAAGAAACCGGTCTGCTTAATAAATTGACTTTTCTACACCATACGATGCACAGATTATACTGGAAAAAAATATATAATGGGATTATTTTTTACATCAATCTCGCAACTTTGCATTAAATAAGTTTGATTACCACCCGCAGAAATAATGTTCCTTCTATTATCAAAATGTTCAGTTCAGTACCACTCGTCAATGGAGGGTGATCTGTTCTATAATGGCAGATTCGAGTGGTTACTTCGAAATTTAGGTCAAAAGCAATGATAAATAAGCTCCACTTGAAGGAAAGGCAAGCCGAAAATTATTGGTTAGTATATAACTTATAATTGTGTGTAGCGTATGGCAGAGTTGTGGAGATAATAATTTAAACCACGTACTATCAACACCAATTCCATTTTATATAAAAAAAATCAGCAATATTAAGTGTTGTGTAATATAGAAAAAGAAATCCATCAATTTTGACAGTTAAATGCTTATTAGGAGCTTCTCTTGTACTGCCCGGAATTTGCCGCTAGTAGGGCTCGAACCTGGGCACTTCTGCTCCAGAGTCCGTGATTCTAACCACAAAGCCAACTTGCCGAACAAAATTTTCAATGATATAATTACTAATATTTATCGCCTGGCCTTTCTCTCAGGTGGAGCCTATATGGTATCATTTTAGACATATATGTCCAAATAATCACTCCAAATCTGTCATTTTAGAACAGACACTATGCTACCTGGGGAGGGGGTATTGAAATTAAAATTTATATAATTAAATGGTGACTGTTTGCGCGGGCGGTGATAGCGATCATTTCAATTAAGGTGGTGATCTTAATATAAATATCTTCTAAATATATAAACATTTCCACTTTTATGAAGTAAGCCTTATTTTTAAGTTTAAACTAAGCACTGTGTAAGTAAGGGCAATTCATCTCTATAAGAAACACTTGAAGCGTTGTAGCAATAAGTACGAAACCGCTCTAATGTATGAATTGCTCATTCTAAATTCCACAATACTGAGTTTAAGCAGAAATTTTTTATACCGAACCGCATTTTGTAGATGTGACGAACAAATCAATAATGAATACGATTAAATGTCCTTTGAATAAATTAGGTATATAATACCAGCTTGTTCTTCCTCGCCATTTAAATATATTCAATTTTGCTTCTACATGCAGCTTGGAAGGTAAATCACAAAGGTCTGATGTCAGGAATGAAATCATTTCCGTTCATTATAAACAATCAATTTGTGGGTCTGATGCCAAAATATTGTTGCGGCAAATTCGAGTCTAAGAGTTGGAAAAACTTTGGTAAGTAGGAAGGCTAAAATGCGAAGCAGTGATTTATTAAATTACCTGATCTATGTTGTGATCATCACAGCCTGAATTCCAGTTGTTTTGTTTTATTCAATTATTGTGGAGAACACTTTTAAACTAAAGTGGACGTATGGCCACTGATGAAGACTTTCAGTGTGACAACCAAACAGAATTGTACTAGATAGAATCAATATGCAAGATTTGGTTTCAATGAGATTAAAATGAATGCCTTTGTCGTTATTTTGTCGAATAGACTGTCAACATCTTATATATAAGAATAAATGCTAGAATGAGTTTCACATAGTTAACGGTCTTTCATTGTATACATAACCATAATGAAATATTAAAGAAGTCTGATAGGGGGTGAGAGAGAGAGAGAAAGTGCGAGTGTGAATTTAGTGAAAATATTATAGCGCAGCGAAATGAACAAGAGAGTATGACTAAGCAAAGCATGAATGTAGAGGAGTAGTAAACCAGTGAGCAAATAATTGGACAGAGGTGTCAAAATAAGTGGTTGTTGAAGCCTGTGCAACCGAGTCGAAAATAGTAGACGTGGTTATGGTGGGTGCGGTGGAAGGGAAAATAAAAGGATATAACGATCTATAAGATATAAACACAAGAGTAGATCATGAACGCTGATTTTTTCGCGCGTGATATTTTAAGTGGTTTGCTATTTGTAAACACTTTCATCACGGTGGTTTCATGCACTTCAGTTAATCAACTTCAAATTGAGATATACGGTAAATTGAAAATACCAGTATATATATATATATATATATATATATATATATATATATATATATAAGTCTTACTTGATCTGCGTTATAAATTTTCCATTTTCAAAAAATAGTTATATTTTTTGTAATATGTTCTTTTTAAAGCTTAAATATGGCATATGTCAACGTTGCCTCGTGCATGTTATGCAATATTCAACTGCCGTAGAGGTTCACATATACAGACGTTTGCACCAGCTTAACCCAAAGTCATTTCCGCACATATCGCATGAATTTATAAACTTTAAATAAATACTCTTGAATTCCATCTTCAGCCACGGAAATTCTTGCTGTTAATCAAGAGTATACTACACGTGCAAACTCGTTCATTTAGATGAACTGTGCGAGACATAACGTCGATACAATTATCTAATTAATAATAATGTCTTTATATGGAATAACATAATGTAAAATTAAAGGGGAGCTTTTGCTCTACCTTATCATATGATTAGTTAGCAAATCAAAAAATAAACGCATAAGTAAACGACGACGAGAATACAAATATAAACGGGGCACAAAAAAGATTATATCATCACATTCGCATTTAGGAAGCACTAATAAGTATCAATATAGACTGTTCTATATAAATTCCCATTGTGATGCATAGGACGAAAAGACTTCGTTGTTATACGTAATCCTTCAAGCCGTATTTGGCACTAGTAACGTCAAAATTATAATGGAATTGTCCATAATTTGTCTTTATAAAATATGAAAATGATGGTTTATGCAATTATATACGCGAATGAAAATTTATTCTAAATAATCAACTATCAGATTTGATATTCTTTGTGGCGGAGAACTTTTATATATTCAATTACGTATTGGATGTTGCGCACCTAGTATCAAACTAATTCAATTATGACGAAAATGATAAACCAAAGTCAGCATGAACGGAAAATAAATTCTCGTGCACATTTGATTCGTGCCTACTGCCGACTCATCAGTAGGTGAGGAATGTGGTAAAGGGCGTGATACCGGCTCCTACTGATGAGTCGCCAGCAAGCACGAAACGAATGTGCACGAGGTTATACTTTCCGTTCATGCTGTCTTTTGTTTATCTTTCTGGTCATAATTGATAAACATCAGGTTTGTCCGGAATTAATTGCTCCAACTACTGCGTATTTAGGCCGAACAAACCAAACAATATTAATATACATATTTTCTAATGGTTCTTGCTTAGCCCTATTTTTAGTTGGAGTTCATATGGCATCCCTATAGGCTTAAAGTTTCAGCAATAATTGAACCTTTACAGTAACGCCAGATGAGAGTTTGGTGTCTATAAGTTTTAAATCAATTTTACCATCTTGATATAAACCCCCGTCTCATCATGTACATACATTTGGCATTGTAAAACAAGAATTATATAATGTAAAAAGGTAATTCATGCTGTAGACCGTTTTCGTCCTTTTTCGTTAGAGCAACAGAGTCCGAAGCAGATGTGCCTAGGCTTGAGCCCTGTACACCGCAAAGTCTGGACAGTGCGTGATGAGATCCCATCAAGGACAAACGCGGTTTACTGGATTAATTATCTTTTCTTACAGAATACTTATTTTATACTGAAAAATGTATGGATATTATGAGGCAGGTTTTTATATCTAGATTGAAACATTGATTGAAATCATACATGTCGCCACTCACGCAACCAATATTCGTTAAATTTTACAAATGTTCAACAGCATGCCAATTCCCCATATAGCGTGGTGTCTGTTCTACAATCCCTGATTGGGGATGCCATATAGGTTCCACCTAAATGAAAGGCTAACTAAGAAACTTTCGGTAGTATATAATTGAAAAGGCGACAGGGTGGCTCTGTGGATAAAGCAACAGATTACGAAGCAGACATGCTAGGTTCGAGCCCTATTCTGTACAGTAAGGATGTAACTGATCTACTTAATGAATTGACTTTTCTACATTATACAATGCTTAGTTTAAACTGACAAATGTATGTGTATAATAGGACATGTGTCTATATGAAGATCGCAAACGTGATTTAAATGTTAACTCCGCACGCACAATCACTGTTCGTTTATTTCAGATTAAATCTTTTATTGGATTTAAAATATTATGATTGTCCAGAGGTACTGTTCCCGTAAAATATAACTCTAGATGAAATTTGATTAATATGTGAAGAAAAAATTAATATGCGGCTTAGAACTCTAGTATATATATATATATATATATATATATATATATATATATATATATATATATATATATATATATATATATTGCGGCAGTCCAACTCTAAATTTTCTGTAGTCATGAACATTAACATTTTGCAGTCTTCGCTACATATACATAAGTCATCAAATTAAACAATAATTGATTGCGTGGCTTCTAATGAAAATGTTTTAATTCAAGGTTGCGAGCTTGATATAAACACCAATCCCATAGTATCTAACAAATTGCACAACGAAGCAAATCTACCTAAATTCATGCTTCAATGTGAATAGACATCGTGGAGCGCTGTTCTTATTTCTATATTCGTCCGCCTTTGTCTTGTTCGGGACAATTGAAAGCAGTTGTAGGTCGGTAAAATCTTGAATCCTTTACATTTTCCAGATGCACCTATTTGATTTGGCCTTGATTGATGGGTGCGCACTTGTCCATTATTTCTAATGTCGTCCATCAGCTGCTTGCTGAAAATGATGTTGAAACCATGATTGTAGCAATAGCCACCTTTAAGACATAGAACGAACAAAGGGTCTTATCTAGGGCTGGCATTAATTCAACAGAAATTCCTCGCAGAAGTGCCCGTATAAGAATGAAGCAGTCAGCCCAATGATGAAAGCAGACTTCGAGCCGAAGTGAACATAAATTAAATTATGCGAGCAGAATACTATATACAATTGAGTAAAAATAAAGCATGCATCGTACATTTACAAATAGTTTCTGATGCGTTACAAAACGTTGATTCAAGGACTGACTGCTCAAATGAACAATTTTGCTTCAGAATTAGGCATAATTAAGTTTCGTCTGGACGATACACTGATAATAAACACAGACTATATCTGAGCGCATGGCCCAACCAATAGAGGTGGACACAAGGATATTCTGCATTTTTCCGAATTTTCGGCACTTCATTTCCAGTCCCATCTTCAAGGTAAACACCATACTCACAGGTAAAAACAACTAGTAGCATTTTTTTCTTTCCAGAATGAAACTACAAATCAAGGCCAAATATAATCGGTGCATCTGAAAATGTAAAGATTTTACCGTACTACGAGTGCTACCGTAAGTCACACGCAAGGACTCATTTTAATCTTCAATGATTATCATCAGAGCACGATGGTAAGGATCAAGCCGTAGCTGAAATTCATTATTATTATTATTATTATTTCTATTTCTACTGAAAAAATTATAGATTATCTTTATAAAACAATAATATATTAAGCACAATATTGGAGAATATCGCAATTGTGTATGATCTGTTTGTTTGGAAACCAATTATTTAAACAAATTACCTTGACAGATAAACCGTGTCCTTAATTTGTTAAATGTTGTGCATGAGATTATGTTATCAAACTTGCGTCGTTGTTTCTTTTGCTGACAAACGGCTATACACGTGTGAACATCAACTTTGTGCACTTCAAAAACTTGAGCATTTTCTGAAATAAATGCGTTTTTATAATTATTTAAATTACATCCGCCATTTGCTGTGGATAAATTTGAACTCACTATCTAATAACAATACACGGACTTCGTGATGTTGGCACGCGCTAAAGGCTCACTAACGAGAAATTTGCACTACTTAGTACGTATTTGGCATTGCAGCAGACGGATATATATATGATTGTGCAGTTCCCATTACACTTGTGGTTACTGACCTTTTAACTGCAGAGTTAATATACAATTGAACTATATTGTGACTCTCTGCTCACCTTGTGAGACTGTGATTAATAGTTGTCTATAAAAAGATAAATCATGTGGATGCAACAGACAACTGTATGAGAAAGCAATTAAGAAATTTATCTACTACGTACTCAGGGTCAGTATCTTGGCTAAGCAATCAATTGACCGATGAGACGGAAAATGCCACAAACATTGTTTAGTGGTACGAAATGAAAAGCTTTAAGATACAGACAAATTTGGCTAATAAAAATTAAATTATTTTCATCAAAAACCCAACCAAACCTATTTTTATTGTTTATGTATGTGTTTTCGTTAAATAGCTGCAACTATATTACTTTTGTGCGCCGTTACTACCGGTACACAAATTTGTCAGTATAAACTAAGCATTGTATAGTGTGGAAAAGATAATTCATCCAGCAGACCGGTTTCTTCCTTATTGGAGCTCATCACATATTTTCCAGAATTTTCTTACGGAAAGGGGTCGAATCTGGGCATATCTGCTTTTGAATCTGGTGAACTAACCACAGAGTCACCATGCCGCAAATTACACACAATTTTTAGTTTTATACTAATTTTTCTTGGTTCGTTCTATTTTTTAAAATGGAGCTCATATGGCATCCATTTAGGCAATTCTAGCTATCCATTCCCAATCTCTCAATATTAAACAGACACCACACTACATGTGGAACTGTTATTGAAATAAAAATTGATAAAATTATTGAATAACAATTACTATAATTAAGGTTGCGATCTTGATATAAAGATCAAATCAGGACGAACTCAGTCTTTTGGATGAATTTCCTTTTTACTCTATAAAATGCTTAGTTTATACTGACAAATGTATGTAATTAATGGATCAGGTATTTATATCTAGATCGTAAACTTGATTTAATTAATTGGTATCACCGCCCGCAATGCTTATTTGTTCGATCTAATATCATTGCAATATTGATGCTTTGCCAAACCGCAGGCTTTAATATTCATAATTTAAATATTTGTTCAAGTTTTATTTATCATGATAATTATTATTCATTAGCTAAAGCCAAAAATAACATTTAATAAAGGAAATAAAATATATAAAATTATATTCTGTCATGTTTTTTCACTAAAGTTTGGTACTTTATACCAGCTGACTGCTATATTTAATTATATGTAAGGAAAATATATGTGTGAATTTGATATGGGGCTTCTAAATCTTCTTTATAAAACCAGCACGTAAGCTAACGGAAACCATTAATATCCAAACAGATGAGCTTATAAAAATTACGTCTCGTCAAGAAAGAAGGGATATTGAGAGCACTATCGGAATCCGCATAAGAGACCAAACTAATTTTAGCCAATAAACTAATGCGACTTATACCCAAAGATGTTTGGATTACTATTAATCTAGTATTTAAATACAATATTAACAAAACCAGTTCCAAATTCTGTAGCAGAAAATATGAAGCAACAACAATTTTTACCTACACCAAAGTAAAAAAACGTAAATTTCTTGAACAATAAATTACGTTACATATCAAAAATTGATCATCCACTAAGTGACAACACGAATTCATATTAATCCGACCCAAAAAGTTAATTCAAATAAATAAATGGCGCAAAATTTATGTAAAAGTTAAAATCTTACACAATTTACTACGCCAAATTAGAATAACATAATATTGAAAATACATCTTTCCCTTTTACGTTTTGAATTTGATATTAAAATGAAAATCACAACAATATTATTAAAGTAATCTCTGTCACTCAAATTTGCTAAATTTTAAGGATCGGGTGACTAATCTGATCATTTTAACGCAATAGATCTCAAATTAATGCCTGGTCTGTACGTCACTGTTAAATAACAATTCAGAATTTGTGTGCCAAATGGTCTTATATTTTTACATACGTCACATCGAATGTTCCAATAAGGTTTGCTTGATCCAAACTGCCTTCTAATACTCTGTTTCATCACTTTTAGTAAGTAGCGAAATTTAAGGCACATATTTTAATTTAATCACTCCAGACACATGATTATTACGATCAGAAACAACAAATTTAAACCAGTTATCCTGTAAAATAGCTCCAAGATCGTTATTTTACACGAATACTTCAAAGGTTGCTAACTTTGCTTTATCACTGTAGCTGGAACAATTGGCTTATTGTTACATGAGATCATGCAAATTATCCAAATCTATTAAAATTTAGAATTTTTAAATTTATTTAATAGAAATAGCGCACCTAGTAACAATTTGGTTAAAAACGACCCGAATGATATTAAAAAGTCAGCATAAACAAATGTTGTAATTTAATGTAAAAATGCTTTTCGGCACTATTTCTTAAACCCACAAAATATTCGTTCTAGAAATTTTGCATACTTGAACAATGCGATCTACTGTAGGAATGTTTATTCAAGCAATAATCGAGTTAACCACATAAAAGACCTCGACAACGCGGGATCAAAGACATCCATTAACTTTTAACGTGTACCGAGCTTGTAAATAGTACCAGCATCATGGCTTTTTAGATAGGATAAGAGCACGAAAGTTCAGTAAGGAAACCTTTCGAAAGCCTGCTAATCTGGCAATACCTTATATTATGGCTTTGATTGACATTAATTATCACATTCCAGGTTCAATCATGATGTCATTTAGTATTGCATGTAATAAATTAATATTCTTTATTGCGAAGAAATAACATATCTGAAATTATGTGTTAAGTATTACGTGTACAGTAAAAAGTCTATTCATAAAGAACCAGAATAAAATTTAAAAAATCAGCTTGAACAAATTGAGTGATCTCATGTACACATGCGTTTCTTGATCAAGTGTGACTTATGAATAGGAGAAGACATTATGATCCAAACCCACTTTATGATTAGGCAAACAATATTGTGCAGTTAGACTGGGTAGAATTTTGGAAACATTTTCTGAAATTTTATATATTACACAAATGGTTTGTTTATAATGACTACATGAAACTTAATCAATTAATGCTTGAACGCAAATGTTTTTGAGATAGTAATATTTAACTGGCTCGCTTTACTTAAACAAATGATCGGATTATTCGGGACGTAGTGCCTGCTTCTTCTAACGAATCAGTTAATAGCACCAAACACTGATTTAGGCATTTCCTTCTGATTCTAGTCTAGCGGATTATTTATTACATACATGATAACTTATGCTCAAATGCATATTTGTTCTATCACATCTTTGTTTCCATTGGGACGAATATAAACTCAGTCCGATCGAAGACAAAAGGGAAATGGAAATTGTGATCAATCGGATCTTAGTGAAACTGTCGGTGCAAAGCTACAATCCGCGTACGCAATACACGGCATTGGAAAATATGAAGCTGGCACTCCGCAATCAAATTTCCAAAAATAATTGTTAATTCTTCGTACCAAACAATATCTTAATATTTTAAAATTAGTTTTGTTGTGATGACCGTAGTTGTTCAGAAACTTTCAATAATTAGTTTTGGAATGATGGGTTATTGACTAAGAAATTAGATTATTTCGTGCTGTTGAATAGCTCAGTGGTTTGATACACCGGATTCCGAATCAGATTTGCCCAGGTTCGAGCACCATCCGCGGCAAACTCTGGCTAGTACGTGATGAGTTCCCAATAAAGGCGAAACCATTTTACTTAATGAACTGCCTTTTCTACACTATACAATTACTAGTTTATACAGACCTGTGTATGTACACAATGGATTACGTGTTTATATCAGGATTGCAACCTCAATTAAAAGTAAATTCGATTGTTGTTTATCTTAGTTTGGCACATCTTCTTTGTCCTATTTTATCTGACGTTTATTAGGTACGCAACAACTTTTGCAAAGCGCATATTTGCTAATACCTTGAACCCAAAACTATATAAATATTCTTCAAATGAGTTTTGATGATGACTATTGAATTTCATAATTTTTCATTAATTAGACTGACAATAGCATTACAATGATGTGTGATTTTCTAATAAGTTAGACAGTTGTATATGTAACGTTCGTAAATGATATTTAAAAAAATTTACCAAAAGATGTAAAATTTTATATTCCTGACCACATAGAAATTGTGCCCCGACACTTCCATTGATGTACATTCTATGCGTGATTAATTTGGGTGTGAGCCGCATATAATAATTTCCATAACCTTCCAAATTCAAAGCGTCAGTAGATGCAACGGACAATAATTTTACTATGTTGGTTGACTGGTTGAATGTAATTGAGCTGTTGTTTATCTGAAGTCCTAAAACTTGTTGCAAAGTATAGTTACCAACACTCGCGAAACCCAACATTGTTTATTCTTCTTAAAAAACAGTGTGCAATATGTAGTTGCGTACTAAAATTCTATTTTCCAATTTTTGTTATATATAGATCCTTATATTATCGCTATTATATAATTAGACAAAGAAGATAAAGTGTTCCAATTTGATTAACTATATTCTCGACGTCTGGCTTGGGATTTACACATATGTCATGTACATTTCGGACGACATCGTCGTGATTTCGGCAAATAATATATAAACTAGTAATATTTATGGTTTCTCAATTTCTCGTCAATAGATATTTAATGCTTCCGGTTATTATGTTTTTCATATTCGTCTATGAGATAGCAATGAGCGGCATAGATGTTGGGCTCAATTTTAGTCCAAATGTTGGAAAACTTAGCCATGTAACTCTTATGAAAGTTTGTCCATTTTCACTTTGTTTAAAGATTATTTTTATTGGTAAACATTAGGGCCTAACACTTGGACAATATTTCGGTTTCAAAATAGTTGATCAAATAATTGCCTCCTATAAGATTTTAACAAATGTATGCGATAATATGTCGAAATTAAATCAGCTATTATGTGACCTTGGTAATTTCAATTGGGGGCAAAACTTTCTTCATAAACGATCTTCAAACCATTTAAAGTGTTTCACACTATTATGGCTATATCGACCCCCTTGTGTATGCTGTAACATAAAATAAAGCAGCATCGTTTCCACCTCATTTCATCCAAAGTGGATAATTCTGGATAATACTTAAAGCCGATCTACTCGTTTTGCGCCCAAGATAACTTGCACCACCGATACTACCTCATTTTCTGGTCGACTGCATAGTGATCAGATGTTTGACGCACGGTATCGAAATAATTTTTGTTCGCACTATTAGCTCCAGCTAAATATATTGCAAAAATGTCTTTGTTATAAGCCCTAAAGTCTACGCTTAAAGTACCAGCGGATTATTAAATTGTGCAGCTACTATTGGTTCATCAGGATTTTATTGAGATCTGGCCTTCATTTGTTATTATATTTTTGGAGGGGCTTTACATTTAATTTAATTATTTTTCTTATTATTATTTTATACAAAAAGAATCTGATGTACGATGTGAATTCTCTCCATTAAATGTTGGCAATAAATCATTAATACAAAAACTATAGGATGTAAATATTTATGTAGCCTTGAATTAGGCGAACCATTATATAAGCAATTATGTTGTAGGTTTTGCGCATGAAATATCAACAGGTAAATTTGGTCAAGAAATTTAAACACGAAAGTCATGTTAACATGACACTAAAATTATTATTCTTACCAAATTAAAAATATAATTATAGTTCTATATGAACGTACTGGCTACTTGGTACACAATTCCTAAAACATAATTTTATGTATATCTAGGCAATACAATTTAACAATAATTGTTTGCGCGGGTGGTGGTAACAATTATTTAAATCAAGCTTGCGAGCTTGAAATAAACCAATCCCATTGTATTTAACCAGTCGTCGAACAACATAACAAAACTACCACCAGCCGCGCAACTGCCACTGACGCGTTTCGACGTTCATGATCATCATCAGAGTACGACGGCAAGCCGATGACTGTATCGAGGATCAGACTGCATTGAAAAGCCATAGGGAAAATCAAATTTATAAGTAAACTGCGCGCTCCCAGCAACGATCTCGAGATACATTGAACTCCGGAAGCTAGGAAATTCGGTGCACATTTCTTTGCAGTCACGAACGTATTGTTTGTAGCCTTTCGCCAATGATTACATATATCGGCAATACAGATTTGACAATACGACTGATTGCGAACGGTGTAGCGTCACAATACTGAGAATCAAGACTTTGCGATCTCGAAATCACATCATATTAATGAAAACATCAAAATTAGAAATGACGGTCGATCATGCATCCAGTCGCAAATTATGACAAAGATCGTCGATATATCATTGATAAACTCTGCATCTGGATATGATTGTGACTTGGCTGGAAGTCATTGCACATTTCTTTGCAATCACGAAATTAATTGTTTGTGGCTTTCGCCACATCTACATAGATAGGTAATGAGCAAGTTAACAATAATTGATTGCGGGTGGTGTGCAACATTGATTAAATCGAGTTTGCGAGCTTCAGATAAACCCCAATCCCATTGTCTTTGACCAGTCGTCAGAAAACCCATATAGCAAAACACCGCCAGCCGTTACGCACTGCACGCGTTTCGCCCTTCCATGATCATCACCGTCTGACGATTGATACGAAAAAACGGCGTAAAGCTGACCTTAGCCTGCGCGCTGGCGTTTCTGCATTCATGATCATCGGAAATTGCGGCGGCGAGCTGACTCATCGATGTGATAATCGCGGTGAAGAATATAGCAATCGTTTATCGGCTCGCACCTCTACCGCCAGTCTCGGCGACTTATCTGATGCATCTATCGAAGCTGGTCAAATGTCGGCTGCTACAATTTCTTTGCAGTCCCCAGAACATGAGATGAACAATTTGAAGCTTTCGCCACATATACTTATGCTTTAAGGCAATACAATTTAACAATAATTGATTGCGCGGGTGGTAGTTTTGTTATGCTGATCGACGACATGATAAGTACAATGGGATTGGTGTTTACTTCAAGCTCGCAAACTTGATTTAGAAAATTGTAATCACCACCCGCGCAATCAGTTATTGTTTAATTTTATTGTCTATACATATGTGTGTGGCGAAAGCTACAAATAGCTAAATTCCGTGACTGCATAGAAATTGTGCAGCGAACATTTCCTGTCACGTACAATGAATACAAGACTAGTAAATGTGAGAGCTGCTTATCTAATTTTGTTTTCCATATATATGCAATGCGGCTTGATCCTTGCTAGTCAGTTTGTCGTCGTATTCTGATGATGATGAAGAAAGGTCGAAACGCGTCAGTACGTTGCGACTGGCGATTGCTTAGCTATGTTGATCGACGACTGGTTACGTACAATGGGATTGGTGTTTATGTATATCTGTTTTCCGCTAAAATAATCGAATAATTGACGTTCCTGTACTGGGAAAATCTGCATCGATACGTGCTATTCTTCGATAAATTTCCACGTAGAAAGATCAAGCAAGTATTTACGTGCACATTCGTTTCGTGCTTACGGTGACTTATCAGAACAGACCGGTATTACGCCTTTACCCATTATATATATATATATATATATATATATATATATATATATATATAATGGAAAAATAGGACGATTGGTTAAATAAAATTGGATTGGTGTTTACTTAAAGCACGAAGACGAGATTTAAATAATTGTTTCCACCAACCACGCAATCATGGATTGTCTAATTGTGTTGCAACTATACGTTCATTGATTGCAAAGGTGGTGGTAACAATTATTTACACAAAATTTGCGAGCTTGCTATAAACATTTTTTGGTACGTTGTGTGATATTTTAGATACAATGGAATTGCTGTTTATTGTAAACTCGCAGATTTGATTTAAACAAAGCTGTAAATTTAATGTTTCCTTTTGCTAAAAATAACACCTTTCCTCACAAATCAATATTTTCTTTCCGATCACGTCTGCAGAATGCACATATTGACCTATTTAGTTCAACATTCTAGAAAGCCAATCATAAATCTGCCCTGGGAATTAATAATCATGTTTGGTATAACTAAATGACCATCGATTACGCGAGTGGTGATAATAATTATTTTAATCAAACTAACGATTATACTATAAACACCTGACCCATTATGTACCTACATCTGTCGTTACAAACTAAGCATTGCAAAGTGTAGGACGGGCGGTTCATTCAGTAGGTCGTTTTCGTCCTAATTGGGAACTCTGCTGGGGCAAATCCGCTGCGGAATCTGGTATTCTAATAAATTGATTATCGTGTACTAAGGCGCTCGTGCTTCCCGGCGGCGTATCTGTATGATTCAGCACTACGCCATAAATCCACTGCTTAAACGAACATTGGTTGCGCGGGTGGTGATAACAATTATTATAATCAAGGTTGCGGTCTTGATATAAACACCTGACCCATTAATTACTTACATATGTCAGTATAAACTAAGAATTGTATAGTGTAGAAAAGGCAATTCATCCAGTAGACCGGTTTCGTCCTTATTGGGAACTCATCAAGTACTGGCCAGAATTTGCCGCGGACAGGATACGAACCTGGGCACGTCTGCTTCGGAATCTGGTGCTCTAACCACTGAGCTATCCTGCCGCACACTACACTACACACAATTTTCAGTTATATACTCACTAATGTAACTTGGTTAGTCAATTTTTCGTTTAGGTGGAGCTCATATGACATCCATTTAGACCAAAGTTCCAACTAACCATGCCCAATCTGTCATTACTGAACAGACACCACATTACATGGGAAGTAGTATTGAAATGAACATTTATATAGTGTGAACGTTATAAATGTTCATTTCAATACCACTAAGTGTCTGTCAATAATATTTAATTGTTCGGATATATATAATACTAAGAAAAATTGACAACAAGTACATTGAACCAGTATATAACTAATTGTGTGTAATGAATGATAGCGGCAGGGTAACTCATCAATTAAACTTTCGAATTCCGAAGCAATTGAGTTCATGGCGTCGCGACGATTCTAACCAGTGAGGTTCCCAATAAGGACGTCTGGATGCCGCACCTGCAATCTTGGTTCTGACATAATGGGTCAGGTGTTTATATCAAGACCGCAACCTTGATTATAATAATTGTTATCACCACCCGCGCAACCAATGTTCGTTTAATTATATAAATGTTCATCTCAATACCACTTCCCCATGTAATGTGGTGTCTGTTCAGTAATGACAGATTGGGCATGGTTAGTTGGAACTTTGGGTCTAAATGGATGCCATATGAGCTCCACCTAAAGGAAAAATTGACTAACCAAGTTACATTAGTTAGTATATAACTGAAAATTGTGTGTAGTGTAGTGTGCGGCAGGATAGCTCAGTGGTTAGAGCACCAGATTCCGAAGCAGACGTGCCCAGGTTCGTATCCTGTCCGCGGCAAATTCTGGCCAGTTCTGATGAGTTCCCAATAAGGACGAAACTGGATGAATTGCCTTTCTACACTATACAATTCTTAGTTTATACTGACATATGTAAGTAATTAATGGGTCAGGTGTTTATATCAAGACCGCAACCTTGATTATAATAATTGTTATCACCACCCACGCAACCAATGTTCGTTTAATTATATAAATGTTCATTTCAATACCACTTCCCCATGTAGTATGGTGTCTGTTCAGTAATGACAGATTGGGCATGGTTAGTTGGAACTTTGGGTCTAAATGGATGCCATATGAGCTCCACCTAAAGGAAAAATTGACTAACCAAGTTACATTAGTAAGTATATAACTGACAATTGTGTGTGGTGTAGTGTGCGGCAGGATAGCTCAGTGGTTAGAGCACCAGATTCCGAAGCAGGCGTGCCCAGGTTCGTATCCTGTCCGCGGCAAATTCTGGCCAGTACTTGATGAGTTCCCAATAAGGACGAAACCGGTCTATTGGATGAATTGCCTTTTCTACACTATACAATTCGTAGTTTATACTGACATATGTAAGTAATTAATGGGTCAGGTGTTTATATAAAGACCGCAACCTTGATTATAATAATCCACTGTTCGTATGATCGAGAAAAGTTCGGAGTTTGGTCAACGAAATTTCCTATTTGTATGCATATTATTACAGAAGTAGAAGCAAAATCATCTAAAGTTTAAGTAATACGACATAATAATTCTTTTGCCAAATAAAGTTGCCAAATTTTTATTTTTGTGTATGTGAATAATTTATTCGAAATTCAGAATTCGGACCATCTTGAACAACTATTTTTCAGTAACCTCATTAATTTTGATACTAATCCTGCCATCATTCAAGTAAAGACACGGCAGTTATATTATATATACATTGCCGGTATCTAAAATTGATGCATTAGGTTCTAATGCATTGTATAAAAATATCGGATTGGCTTTTATTCCACGTTTGCAAACTTAATTCGTATATGGTTAAATTTTACTACACTAATAAAATCGTCTCATTTCTAGGAAAAAGTGAATACACTTCCCTATGTTATGAACAGTATAATTAATATGCTCTTAACTAAAATTTAAGTTTTTCCATAGTCACTTTTATTTTCCTGTATTCTATACCTACCTTGTTAGCGAAAACATCTAGGTTTACTTGTCGAGTTCTACCATTCAGTACTCAAATGCTGCGTCTAATGTTATTGAGCTTTAACGCAACAATGGCATGATTAATTTGATGCAAGATGGAACTTGTGTTTGCAGATGATGTGCCCAATTTAGGTGTCTTTGAAGTAAATGCAGTGCTAGCATAAAGAATACACTTAGATGATAGTTATCATGAAGCCAGATGATATATCTGTAAATTGGGAATTGACAGACGTTTCTAACTAGGCACTTGATGACTGATATAATAGGGTGTCATTGTCAAATAGGTCTCCCCCACAAACAGGTCACTTATCGTGATTTTTAAATGTTAAATATAAACAAATTGGAATATAAACAAACATAATTGATAAGACAAAATTAGGTCGAATTGGAATGTTGCTAGAATATGTATACTTTTGTCAGCGTGTATAACTAACGGTATATTTAGCATTTGCTTATCACAAAGAATTTGTCCCGTCAAAATGTTTTTATCGCAATTTAAAAAAAACTTGCCGATATTTATCCTATGACCTTTAATCCATGATCAGTTAATAATTTCCACAGAAAACTCAACCCGGTTAGTCCATCAGATAAATTAGAGACTATTCTGCCTACCATGAGTATCTAATTGTGCTTGGTGATATTGACAGGTAACTCTTATTTTCCAGTAAAAATAGTACAGAACAGGTGAACAACGCCAAATAGAGTGAAAAATATATTTTGAGACAAACTTAGTTGGCGTTGGTGGTGGTAGTTTGTATTACACGAATAGTGAAGTAGGAAACCGGATGGGTGATCGAAATACCATCCAGAGAATATGGATCAAAAAACTAATTCGGAGAATTAATCAATCATCGTGCGACAGGATGGCTCAATAATTAGTGTCACAGTCGATGAAGCAGACGTGACTAGGTTAGAGCCCTGTTCGCGGCAAATTCTGGAGCATTCCCAAAAAAGGACGAAGCCGGTATATTGGATGAATTGCCATTTCAACACCATAAAATGCTTAGTTTATACTGAATAAAGTTTGTACATAATGGAACTGGTATTTTTATCAAGAGCCCAGCCTTGATTTAAATAATTATCTGCGTGAATTCTAAAAAACGATTTCTACACAGAAGTATATTTTCAAAAATAGATAAACAAGTTATACATGCTCTGTTTTTGTGAAATTATATATATATATATATATATATATATATATATATATATATATATATATGCAATCAGTTCAAACAGATCCAGAAATGTACACTAAAGACAGCACAAACGCCAGACATAATATGTGCACACGCGTTTCGTCAATATTTGCGTCTCGGCAGCAGAAGCCGATGAGGCACAATAAACCCACAGTATAACTCGTAAAGAACTGTTTTTAATTTTTATTTCCAATTTGGATGAAGTTTAGCCTATCCAGAAACCCATTATACTGGTAATCTGTACAGACTCAGCATATTGGAAAACATTGTGTTGACACCATTTTCTGGCTCCATATATATTACTTTCCGCCTATTGGCTTTGAAGTCGCATTTTCGAAGACTTTATATGAAGTTTACTGCGCTAATGATTTGTTACCCATTCGTAGAATAGAATACACCTGTTAACCTGTACTACATCACACGCCAAAAATTATGGTAAGACAAGGGTGTTGTACACGTTTCCAATAATGAGCATCCAGTAAGCAGGAGAAGCATATGTACATTCGATTATATATTTTGTTTGTTCTGGTGTCTATTTTAGATAAAACAGTTTTTAATTTGTGGTTGTCTTAAATAGCGCAATGTTTGATGATCCTGTGGTATCATCTTTGTCTGTGCAAGAAAAATGGAACTATGAAATTGGATTTTATAGAGTATCCGTTTGGAATATGTCGTGCATTTTAATTTCTAACATTGTTAAATTTTCCGCATTAGCTCTCTTCCGCAACGCTTAATTTGCATCGTGAATGGGTTAAAAAGCAAATCTGAATCTGATAGTTTATTTTCGAAATTTTTAAAATAATTAAACGAACATTGTTTGCGCGGGTGTTGATAACAATTATTATAATCAAGGTTGCGGTCTTGATATAAACACCTGACCCATTAATTACTTACATATGCCAGTATAAACTAAGAATTGTATAGTGTAGAAAAGGATGAATTGCCTTTTCTACACTATACAATTCTTAGTTTATACTGGCATATGTAAGTAATTAATGGGTCAGGAGTTTATATCAAGACCGCAACCTTGATTATAATAATTTTTAAAATAATGTTTGCGAGCTTCAACTAAGCACCAATTCCATTTCGTTTAATCAGTCGTCCAGCGACAGAACGAAACTACCATTAGTCAGACGTTCTGACGCATTTCGACCTTCCTTGATCATCATCAGAGTATGACGACAAACTGACTAGCGAGAATCAAACCACAAAACATATATGGAATGAAAATGAGATATGTGGCTTGCATAAATTGTACTTGACTGGAAATATCTGCTGCACAATTTCTGTGCAGCCACGATCAATAAATTTTGTGCTTTGCCATATATATATATATATATATATAGTATATATATCGGTAATGCAATTAAACAATCATTTATGGCACGGGTGGTGGTAAAAGTTCTTTAAATCATGTTTTCGAGCTTGAAGTAAACACCAATCCAATATTATTTAACCAGTAGTCGCCATTTTATTCGAAGATTGGTTAAATACAATGAGATTGATGTTTACTTCAAATAACAAACTTGATTTAATGCATTGTTACCACCGCACGCTCAATCAATGATTGTTTAATTTCAAGTAGTCTCACATAAACTGTATTTCCATGTAGTCCTGAATATATCATTTGCAGCTTAAACAATCGTCTATTACTCGATTGTTGGTAAGAATTCTTCAAAGTAGGCTTGTTATCTTGAAACATACACCAGCCCTGCTCTTTATAATCCGTCGCACAACATAACAAAACAACCGTCAGTCACACTTAATAACACTTAAACAATAATTGATTGCGCGGGTGGTGGTAACAATTCTTTAAATCATGTTTACTTCAAGCTCGCAAACTTGATTTAAAGAAACACTTAATAACACGTTTTATTTGCACTCACTTGTCGGAAAATCATCTTAACATGGCTAAATTTCCAACGTCTTCCGGTGAATAAATCTAAACGGAATAGCAATGAGGTAGCATGCTGCCAAAAAGTATTTACATGAAACTTGGTTAAGACACTTCTGTAACTGGCTAAAGAGCTATGACGCCATCGTCCTGAAGTAGTAGCGATAGCCACTAGTGTTTCATTAAAATGCAAATCTTAACGAGGACGTAACAAATGGTTGATCTTCATGTATAATTAGGCTGATTTAAATTCCACAGACCGTGGTTATTCAAATTCCCTGGTTGACGGCTGTTGCACATCAGTTTAAAGTAGTTCTCTTTTCAAAATGAATTGTGAAATGCTATCCATATTCACCCTATTACTTACAACTTTTGGAAACGTTCTCCACTTTGCTTCGGAGCATGGTTTCAGCCGAAAAGCGCATTGTTGATTTCCGCACACCTTTGCTTGACTTTGAATGGTAATTTGGAGAAAACATCAGTAATTTGGTGTCAAATATGCCTTACAATACATATTAATAGATTTGTGAATATATGATATTCTGGCTAAGGAGGTAGCAAATAAAGTATTTAACTGAAGTGGGACGAATTGAAGCATACCGTTCATGGCCTCGGAAGACCTCACATTTATTGAAATTGTTCACTATTTCCAGATGGCCTTATTTCCATTGACAAATAAAATCAAAGCGCTAAGGATTGTTCGCGTATAACTATGTCGTCAGTTGCGCATCAGTTAACGAATTAGTTCAGATGACCGGAAGGACAAACCAAAGACAGTATGAACGGGACGTATAATCTCTCGTGTACATTCGTTTCGTGCTTACTGGCGACTCATCAATAGGTGCGGGTATTACGACCTTTACTCAATATACATTTTGTTGATGAATGTGGGACAATTGGACGGTACTATCTTCTACACGAATATGTATACCAGAAGTGTTGGAGCTAACTTCATTTAAAGAGTTCGACAATGCGACTTTAAAGCCAACTCACTATATACATGTCAAAGGCATGGCTCAGCTCATCCTGCCCAGCCAGTCTCACCTACCGCCGGCACACCGTGAGTATCACCCTACTGCACTCCAACCCGCATATATGCCACCACAGCCTGCAAGCACGAAACGAATATGCACATGAGATTATACTTTCCGTTCATGGTGATTTTGGTTTTTCCGCGATTCGTCTTATTGGTCGTCGTGGAACATTCAAAACTACCGTACAGCGAGATATGCCAATGTAAGTACTACTTCCATAAAATATGATTAGGGAACTCCAATGACTTTGGAAGTAAGTACTTCCTCGGATAACTCCCCACAGTTACTGCTCGAAAGATTTCTATATCCATTTCGGGTGGCAAAGCCTAGTCTTCTTATGGCCGAACACTATTCTCCGCGAAATCAACGATTAGTCACATCTGCGCTTTCTCCTTACCGCTCGGCTGAGGCTATTCTAATTTGAAAATTGGTGACCTTAAAACCTAAATTTGTTTACAAGACTTCTAGACCTCATTGTGATCAATAATCTAATGCAAGTCTAAACAGTTTAATTTTGATGATACGAAACTAGGTCTGTGATATGAAATACAATTTAGGAATGATTTGTTCAAACTTTGATACGCACGATCTGTCATCTAACATCTATCTCGATTTCATCGGTCAAAGCATTAAAAAAATTTGTGGAATGTTCTGAACGGAAATATTTCACCTTTGCCTATTAGTAATTGCGTCAGCACGAGAATGCTGACGGAATCCCGCTTAGGCAACAATTCATTCGACGATTAAAAAAATTTGACACATTTTTAAAATTTATTAATTTAATGAGATCACAGGTGTTTTAAACACGAATAATATTTAGGAAAGAAAATTTCCATTTGAAATTATCTAATTTACAGTTAATTATGCAAAAGGTTACGGTGAAAAGCTTGACTGGGACTCAAGTAAAGAAACTGATAGAAATAAATAAATAACTAAAAAAACGAAATGTATGGTCAGTATAATTGCTATAAATTATTCTATTTACAACCATTAATAGGATTGGAAAAATATTTAGCAGTCCATTTACATATCTTATGCACAAATAAACTAGTTAAAAATAACGTTGTCAGCCGTAAAAAACGGTAACATCATCAACAACAATATTCACGTTGTCAAAATATTTTTATCAGATTTTTATAAATCCCACAAGAGTGCTCAAACGTGAGGTAAACTATTTTACTACCCCATAACAGTTTCAACAATCATTGATTGCGCGGGTGGTAGTAACACTTCTTTAAGCCAATTTTGCGAGTTTGAAGTAAACACCAAGTCCATTACAGTTTGTTGGTCAAAGTAGATTTTGTTGTGTTAATAATTTAAAATTCAATAAAAGACAAAGTTTGGTGATACTTATCAATTAAATAAAACAATAAATTTCTTCACTTTATTGCACATTTATGGAATGTCCAAATTGGGTTTTCGTGATGACACAACTAGAATTATGTTGAGCAATGCAAAATTTGTTCTATTCGATTTCTGCGAGCGAAAAAGTGTGATGTTAACACGCTATTTAAATCTGCATAAGAGAAAATTGATTTAAAAATTTAGAGCCTTATTAGTGGATCAACGTTGATAGAGCAAATCAAATATTAAGAAAATATTAAATCTCCAGGCCAGGATTAAAAAATCTCTCTAACTAGGCATGCAAATAACCCTTTTCCTCAAAATGTTTGTGAAAGAAAACGAACTCTACCATAAGATTTTCCACATGAGGTGATTTTTTCCTCTTTTAATTGCCGACGCAATGTCGCGTTCATACTTCAGAATAACATGTACAAATAACACATAAACAAAACGCAATATGCCACGATTAAAAACAAATTCTACAACAGCCAAATGCTGATAATTCGTCCGCATGTTTTGAGACTACTTGATTTCTAAATTATACCCAAAATTAAATAACTGCACTCAACTAAAACCAAATAAAACAACCAGACATTTTAAAAATATGTAAAAAATATTGATTGGCAAGTCAGATTGACCACTGTAGAAAAATTTTTTTAAATGAAAGGAAACCACACAAATCCGGATTCTTCAGCCAATCCGACTCCAAATAAAAGCCCAGACAAGCAATATTGATCTATAAAATTAGAAGACATGATTAAATAGAAAAAGTTCAGTTAGTTTTTTTTATCCTCTTGAGTGCTTATAACAGTGTTTCTGAATCACGGTTTATATTAACGTTATTATTAACACTCTTCTAAACTGCTCAATGTCGTTAAATACAAAGTAATCGTGTTAAAGTAAAGTTTGTGACCTGAAAAATGTATATATGCGCCCGGAGGAGGCAACCATAATGCACGTCAACACGAATTAAATGCAGAAGCATCAGCCCGCTGATGCGTGTGAGCTATTATTTAAACTTGGCAACTTTATTTGAATTATGTCGTTAATACTAGGTTACAAGTCAATATTTATTTCTTTTCTTTGTGGTCGTTCTGTCGTGTGGTTAGTTTGTCTGAATTGATCAATTGCATCTTGATAGCAATTATTGGAATATATATTATCGTTAACCTCAGACACATCATCAAATGAATAATCGTCTTCATTTTCGTTAGCCAATTCGTCGTCGTAGAACCTTCCATTATCGTCATCAAAACAAGTATCTTCCTCGAGAGACGGACTTAGTATTTCGTAGCTCTTTCTAAATCTGTTTGCGTTATCAAGGACACCACGCGAGTAATCTACCTCACAAGATGTGTTCTTGGCTAATTGACCATGCTTACTTCTACTAAGAGCTTCAGTTCTGATAAGATTGTCGTTGGAACTCGCGGAATAGCAACACACTGTTATTTTGTGCTTTGACAGAAGTCCCATCCTGCTAAATGTCTTGCTGCACCCGTTGCAGCGATATCGCTTCACGTCCGAATGAGTTTGCATGTGCGCTCGTAGATTCGAGCGATCGGCAAAGGCACGTTGACACACAGAACAAGCGAAAGGCTTCTCGCCGGTATGCGTGCGCAAATGACCGTTTAACAACCACATCCTTGAGAAGGCCTTACCGCATATTGTACACTTACACGGCAAAGTATGCGTGCGGATGTGCATTTTCAATGCAGACATGGAGAAGTACACTTTGTTGCACAGGTGACAGGTAAATTGACGTGCATCACTGACACCAACATCCCCAACTCTATCAGTAACTCTATGTTGGTAGGAGTTGTTATGCGTTCGTAGACTGTCAGCATGTTTCAGTGTCTTATTAGAAGTGGACACATTGGTAATTGGACTACACTTTTCTGCCAAATCATTCGCATTTTGCAGCCTGCATGCATCAGGACTGAGAAAGTTACTTGCCTGTGGCAGCACAGTCGTGGAGTCCATTTTCAAATAGGTAAGCGCCCCATCAGCAGAACCTGCAATGGGGGAGGAAAATGACGGGGAGCACTTTTTTGCGTCATAACGATCTATGCTTGTATTAGTATTTGGATTTTTCATTTTGTGTTGATGCTCAATATGCCTTGCTAATCCGGTCATTGTAGAATAGCTCCGAGAGCACTGTTGGCATTTGTGTTGACATTCGCGGACTTTTGGAAGTTGTAATGCCGTTGAACGAGGATCTTGCTGTTTCGCTGTCAGAAACCTTGATGATTGTGCAAACGAGGATGAAGTTGAAAATGTAGAAGTGGGACTAGAAGAAGACGAAATTTGCCTTGAATCTCTCTTCCTGTCTCCCCAGGAAAGTCGATTAGCCTTGACTGGGCTAAGATCTATAGTATCTACATTTTTAACTCTAACTGAAGTATTATGCGAATAGTGCATTGGTTGGTTATTTGAATGTGTTGATTCAAACAACTGGAATGGAGCTGACGACATACTGACACTGTTTAGGCTAGACAAGTTTTGTCTTGGCTGTGCACCATCCTTCTCGTCAGTAAGAAGATTAGGAATAGAGAAACTATTGTAGTGGCTATTACCAGTATGTTCAGGATTGATAGAAGTTCCTGCAAAGCGAGATGTAGATGAACAGGACATTGAATGGGACAATGAGTTGCTGTGCACACCAGAATCGAATAGAAGACTGGAGGACGGTGAAAGGGAGGTTGTATTTGATGCGTGACTCAGCTGGCTGGTATTTGCCGAATAATGGCCACCATCAGCAATATCGGAGCTCGGGCAATTTGAGGCTGAAGCACTCGGTGCTATGGGAGTAACACCAGGTTGAATGTTTTTACTTTTCATATCCGATTGCATGTTTATTTGATTTCTTAACATAATTGACATTATATTCGATTGAATCTGGCTTTTATCTGTCTGCTCGGGTGCCAACGTTGGTAAACCACCAGAAGTTATATTATTGTTATCATCTTTGCGAGTGGATTTATTAGCTAGAGATGAAGTCAACCAATAGTAGTGTGCTAATTTTTGTTGAAACTCATTCCAGATAGAGTTAGACGCACTACTTGGATTTACATTAATGGAAGAATTTTGGTAGTTTTTGATTCTATCAAAAGTGCCATATTCACCTGATTTTTGGATATTTGACGCAAAAAGATTTAGGAATGGATGTGTAGTAGGCGATGATTTTGCTCCAATTTGACACGCAGAACTACTATTTTCAGCAGCACTGTCATGCATCACATTCAAACTGACTTCCGAAAATTGAGAAGCTCTGCCAGATGCACTGTATGTGCTCTGTACCATTGGTACAGATGAGTTGGCACAGAGGCTAGGTGCAATAGCCCCGTATGGAATTGATTCAACCTGTTGTTGAAGATTTGGCCTCGACAAAGTTTGCTTAAAATCAGATCGATCGTCGAACAAAATTGGATTTGATGCTTTCCTTGGGGTAGCGGAGGCATTCGGCACTATCATATTGAGTGGATTACGATCATTCAATTGATCTGGCGAGTTCTGACCAGAAATATCTGTTGCTCCGAATGAGGCTGTCGAGAACACACTTTCTGAACACGTCGAAAGAGAATTTGCGATGGCCGAGTTGGAAGGAGCATGTATTCGGTTCAGAGCAAATGAGGCAAAGAGTAATGGATTATATGCTGCTAACGAGGCTAAAAAGTTTGAGTTGTTAATACTAGGTAGGTAAGACGTTGAGTTGAAATTGGATAAGCCAGGTTGTGCTGCCGGGTTCGGTGATCTGTTGAAGCCGCCAACGGAAACCAGATCCTCATGTTGATTGGTCTCAGGTAAGTCGGTTGGACTTGACATCAGAATTGGTCGATGACTGTCGGATATGTATCCGCTAGTTTGGGATTCACTACCTGTCAGCTCCATACTTGGCGATGATGAAGAGGACGAATCATCTGAAAATAAAAAAATGTAAAGATTTAAAAAAAAATGCCAGTAAGTATAAACAGAAAGAGTAAAACAGCAGTGTTACTGATAAGGTGGTCAAAATGAGAAACGTAATCTATTACTCACTATTGCCTAATCTGTCTCATGTAATACAACGGATGTTTTTGTCAGGCGCATTCAATTTCCAACAAAAAATAAGAAATTCAGGCATCGTTCTTTATTTTATATCATTTCTAAAAATATTATCTCTCCCTCCTCTGTAAATATAATCTAATATTTCCAATTTGCTTATGTTCAATATTACCTGGCCCGTGTTTAGTTCAACAAGAGCCAGGTATTTTTAAAAAATTTCTTGTCGCGCGAACTTGGTGCTTTAACCACTCACCCCTTGCGATATGTATCAACTAAATAATAAAAGTCTGCATGGTTTCATAGATATTAATAAAAATAAAAAGCGAAGAGTGCATTAGATTAAACGTGAGGCTATTCACTTTTACGTGAATTTATCTCTATGGGGCAGATTTTAACTGGTCTTATGTATCAATAATACACAAAAAAATCGACACAATTCGTAGCTTAAATTGGATTTAACTAAGATTCCGATAAATCAGATTTCACACAAACTCGTCGTAATATTGTACACTTGAGACCCGAACAATAGCAATTCGTTGCTAGCTCGAGCTTCATGTTTAATTTATAAAGATAGTGACGCAGAAAAAAACCCTATTCTGATTCTAATTTTGGTTGATTTTTTGCACAAATCGTCGTCTGTATCCATGTTGATACTTATTTTTAAGCACTTAACTTCAATTTTATACCATACGGCTAATTTCACTAAAAAAATTCAACCGACAATCGTCCAATTATTCCCAACGGCAGCGTTAATATTAACGCTCATCACTGATGAGATGTGATTATTCTCAAAAACAAATTAGGATTCTGCTGTCGACTCGCCAGGCTAGTTTCATCATCAGAAGATTATTAGAAGGGCCACTAGTTATGCTATTCACTTCTCACTTAAGCCTTCTATTCACAGGTATACACGCAATGGACACTTCGCCACCTTTGTTCGTCCTAAAACCATCCACTAGAAGAGCCCCATATCTTTGGCCATATTGTGCTGGGCTCTAATATTGCCCTCTGTGTCGTTTTCCGGTAGCCATTTTTGTAAACATGTGGGCACCATATCAAATGCAAACATTGGTGCTATGTTCATTGAAATGAAAATGTTTAGAATGGTGATGGTGCGATTTCAAAGTTGGGCGTACAGGCATTCCGGCGTTCTTTGATCTGCCAGTGTTGGGGTTGGTTTCCCCAGGAGATTTGGAATTGGTTTACAGGGCTTGGACTAGATCGTGCCAGTTATGGGTTGGTGTTGTCTGTGGAGTTGGTTCGGTGTTCGGTGGTTGTGTATGTGTATGTAATAATATGTATGTAATATGTATATATGTATACATGTAATATGTATATATGTATATATGTATATATGTATATATGTATATATTTATATATGTATATATGTATATATGTATATATGTATATATGTATATATGTATATATGTATATATGTATATATGTATATATGTATATATGTATATATGTATATATGTATATGTATATATGTATATGTATATATGTATATGTATATATGTATATATATACACATACATAATATAAATATATACATATTTAAGAAGGTTATACAAGCATATAAGAAGAGTACATAAGCATGGCATGAGGCGTAATGTATGTATTAGGTGTTGCGGAACCTAGTAACAGCCTAGTTCTAGTTAGGAATTGTAAAGGGATAAACCAGGTATGGTATAGTCTCATGCACATTCGTTTCGTGCTTACTGGCGACTTATCAGTAGGAGCCAGTATTACGCCCTTTAACCACTATATATTTGGTTTCATTTATATTTCTTGTTTTGGCTGATTGGTAAGTGTGTATGCGTTTGTGTTTGTGTGTGTGCCTGTTTGCATGTACAAGTCATTCTCGCTGTATCGCAAAGTGACGTCTAAGATTTGGTCATTCTTGTATTGAAGGCTTGAGAGTTAACCCAATGCTTGCATTCTTGGCTGTTAAATGTACGAATGTTATTTTCCCGAGTGTAGTCTTTCGTTTCCTCTTGTTCTGCAATTTTTTTCTCCACTTGGTAACAGCACAGGTGCGGATTGCAGTGTTGAATGCTTATAGTGCAAGTATGTATTAGGTGTTGCGAACCTAGTAACAAATTAGTTCAGTTGTGACCAGAAGGATAAACCAAAGGCAGCATGAACGGAAAGTATAATCTCACGCACATTCGTTTCGTGCTTACTGGCGACTCATCAGTAGGAGCCGGTATTACGCCCTTCACCCACTATATATTTTGGTTAAGAATGTGGGATAATTGGACGGTACGACAAACAGTATTTAACTGGAACGCTTATAATGTTTCGAAATTTCTGTCACCGTATGTGCATCTGTTTTTTCCTCTTCAGTTTGTTGCCAATCCGATTGAATGTTTGTTGATTCTGGTCGAGGGCCTGTTCGGTCTTGCCTGGATACTAGTAAATTGTTGTTGAATTTTTTTATTCGTGGCCAGTCGATTAGAATATCATGTTGATGAAACTTTTGAATATTTAGGCCAGGTGTTTGTTGTTTTATATAAAGGGCTTCATAAATATATAATAATTTTTCTGATTTTGCTTTATGTAGAATTGAGAAATTGGTCAAATTGACTGGGTGCCCGTTTCCAATATATGATCGGAAATAGCTGATTTTCCTGACGGTGCCAAGCTTTTGTTAATCAATTTCTGCGGTAAATGTTGCTGGATTCTGTTTATCAATTGCTTCTTCGTACGTCCAATATATGTGCTACCGCACATACATGAGAATTTGTAGACTATGAATGATTTGGAGAGAATTGGCAATTGATCTTTGGCATCCAACCTCATGATTCTCTGTGTGCTAAATGTGATATTAACTTTAACACTGGGAAAATTCTCCTTAGTTATTCTATTCAGCCGCCGTGCAATTATTGAGGTTGGTACGTCGCCTCTAAATGGTAAGTTTAGGAAAAGCTGCGGCAGGGTGGCTCAGTGGTTAGAGCACCAGATTCCAAAGCAGACGTGCCCAGGTTCGAGGCCTGTCCGCGGCAAATTCTGGCCAGCACATGATGAGTTCCCAATAAGGACGAACCCGGTCTACTGGATGAATTGCCTTTTCTACACTATGCAATTCTTAGTTTATACTGCCATATGTAAGTAATTAATGAGTCAGGTGTTTATATCAAGTTCGTTACCTTGATTATAAAATTATCTAATTATATATTTTTTCGCTTCAATGTAATGATATATCTTGTTAAATAATCAACGATCTTTGTTAATTTTTCAAAGGCAATTTCAAGAATCGCGTGAAAAACAGATTGCCATTGTATGCTGATGCGAAAATGTGTGGTTTAATTAGTTGTGCTCTTGGCCAGTGTCTTTCCAAAACGGAGCATTTAAATTTTTTAGAACTACAAAATATTCCGCTCAAGTTGTCAATGATAAACGACCTTGTCAGAGTAAGTCATTTGGAATTTATAATAAAATTTGAACAGGTTGATTGAATTTTTGCGGTTATAATTTAACGATTTGTTGCATTTCATGGGTACAATCTTTTAATTAAGCAATATTGGTAGGTTAACGTGCATGAATGTTGAGAATGCAAACTGAATTCTTACGATCGAGACTGCTGGCAACAATACAGCCATGGAAAACAAACGGAATAACACTAAAGTTTAGATCCGCATTCCAACTGGAAAAAAATCAATACCTTGTGGACGTATTTATATTATTTAATCGGTAATGATAAAAAACCATTATAAAAATATTGTATTTGTACTTGCGTTAAACCTTAATCATACCTTTAACGACTCGCAAATAGTTGAGAAACTATTTTTGATTCCAAAAAGGGATAGATTTTAAACAAGATTGTCAATTTGTTTGGAACCCTTAACAGGGCTGTGAATTATTGCATATAATGAGTGGATTTTAAAGTCGCATTCCTAAAGTCGCTATGTGAATATTACTGTGCTACTACATACTCATATAGAAGCTTGAACTATCCATCCTTCTCGCATTTCTTTATCAAATATACAATGGGCTTATGATGTAGTACCGGTTTCTACTGATGAGTTGCCAGTTAGCACGAAACAAATGTTCACATGAGATTCTACTTTTTGTTCATGCTGACAATGGCATATCATTCTGGTCCTATTTGAAATAATTTGCGACCAGATACATATTACCTATTGCATAATTGAATACATATTCGTTCTCCGAAACATAAAATAAAACTATTTTATATTTAATTGAATCAATGTCGATTAAGACCAGAGGGTATAAACCTGCTGGATTTACAGGTGTTCATAGGTATCAATTCTCAATTTTACTCCATAACTGTTTAAATACACATTCGCATAGGAGATTTTAACGTCCACCTTTCCCTCATTTATTGACCAAATTTATAGTAGGTATGGGGTGTATTGCTGGTTCCTATCGATAAGTTGCCAGTAAGCACGAAAAACGTGTACATCAGATTATACTGATTTTTCATGCTGTCTTTTATATATCATTATGTTCGCATTTTAAATAATTTGTTACCAAATACGCAACACCTCTTGCATAACTCAATTATATATATATATATATATATATATATATATATATATATTTCTCGAAAACTAAGAGTATATAACTATCATACTTTTCATTGAATGACACCATGACTACTGCGAAATGTGATAAAATAATGTTTTTTGAGCCCAGATAAAGCACGAAATACGGGAGTATATGAGATTGCACTTTTTATGGCTAACTTTGGCACTGACTTCTCATTAGATACGTAGCTGAAAATACACAAATGCGTAAATATTAGTTTTTCGCAATCAAGAATATAAACGATTACCACGCGTTCGGTCGAAAGTCAGTCAATGTCTGCGAACAGATATCGGGGTCACAAACTGCTTATTTTGTTAGTCATTAATTGCACGGATATGATACCAATTATGGAAACCAACTTTGCATGTTTAAAAGAATCATCACTTCTACTAATGGAACAGTCATCCAACCCAGTAAATTGATCACCCGTCACACGTGATAACACGCATCGGTCCTCTTAAATCATGAGTGGAGCACGGCGAAGAAATGTATGAACGTATAGTCTACAACAGCTAGCATGCGCCTCCATCTTTTAGAAATCACAACTATATCGTTTTTTACTAGAATATCGGCTGATAAATTTCAATCCTGTTCGAATTATAATCTTATTCAGCGTTCTCTATTCTCAGTTATTGAAATAAACATTGATTACAGGATTATAAATAATGACCATTAAACGTCGGGTATGCGGAGTTGACCTGGACGCCAATCCTATTTTTAATCACACGCACAACGTGGCAAACCTTCCTTTATTAGCAGATACAGGTGTTCTGAAACTCCGTTGTGGACAATCAAAACACAAAAAGCCGAGTGGCTGGAATCAACTTTCTATGACTTGATAGATTTTAACAGCTAAAATGTGAACCTCCACCCTGTCAGTATATAATATGTACTCGATGACGCGCATATTGGCTGCACACTTATTAGTTTTGTTCCAAATTTCACGACATATATGTTAGTTTTTTAAACAAAACCATTATTGTTTGTACAAATCGCAGTACTACCTTTAAAAAAATGAAGTTTGAGAAGTTGAGCTAAAGACAAATGCTATTTTAAACCATTCGCACTAAATAGCTTATCCACCATTGTGCACGGAAACAAACGTTCTTTGACCTCTCTTTGTCAATAATACTACACAAAAGAAAACTTTAACAATAATTGATTGCGCGGGTGGTGGTAACAATGCTTTAAATCAAGTTTGCGAGCTTGAAGTAAACACCAACCCCATTGTATTTAACCAGTCGTCGAACAACATAACAAAACTACCGCCAGCCGCAACGCACTGACGCGTTTCGACCTTCCATGACCATCATCAGAGTACGACGGCAAACTGACTATCGAGGATCAAACCGCATTGAATATATATGGAAATCAAATTTAGATATGCGGCTCTTACCTCTAGCAGTCTCGCATACATTGAACTTGACTGGAAATGTCGGCTGCACAATTTCTATGCAGTCACGAACATTAACTGTTTGCAGCTTTCGCCACATATACATATACAGTCAATACAATTTAACAATAATTGATTGCGCGGGTGGTGGTAACAATGTTTTAAATCAAGTTTGCGAGCTTGAAGTAGACACCAACCACAAACAAAAGAAAACTGACTACCTGGAATCAACTCACAGTAAATTTTTGGATGTGAATTACTAAAAGGCGGCCCTTGACTTTGCAGTCTCAGTTACATACATTGTGATGTAAATTTCGACTACACACCGATTCATTTTTTTCAAATTTATCCACAATCATGTTGTTCGTTGAACGTATCCATAGCGGTTTGCACGAGTGTTAACATTAGTTATTTTAGTAAAGTTTGAAGAGTTAAGACAAACACCAATCCCGTTTTCTTTAAGCAGCCGCACACTTATTGGTGATGTTACCGTCATTCGCATGTACAGGAACGTTTTGATATTGCGTGGTTATCATTAGTGCTTAACAACAGACGAACTAACGAGGATCAACCAGAATTTGATATATTTTAAGTTGACAAAATTACAGAGGCCGCTCTCGCACCTAGTTCGTCCACATACCGTGTACTAGACTCGAAATGCCGACTACAGACTATTCATGCATTGACGAGCTTATCAGTTTATCATGTTACGCTCCAGGTACATTGGCTGTACAACTAAGCTGTCATTCAGTATGCGGGTGGTATTTGCAATAATTTAAATCATGCCTGTTGGACTCAGTCGGAAATGTGCAACGCTACGACCATATATTTAACCGATGTCAATAATCATTAGACATACTAGTATACATGAGCTCCAGAGTAAAATAATACAGAAACGACCGGTGCTACTTAGTTAGTTCTGGTGAATTGTTAATAGGCATTGTTAAATTCTATATTTTTTTTCTTTTTCGAGAGGTACAATTTTGAGGCACGATATTTCATAGTTTAATCCGAGAGCCTCAGTGCAGGAGTCGCATCTCTGCACACTTTTGTATTTGCTTTTAATTCTACTAAAAGTCACGGTATGCTGATCGGCTATTCGCATTAGAAAATACCGCACAATATCTAAATTGGTGCTAAATTGATTTGAAAACAGATTTATGCTTTTCACTAGAGGCAAAAAATAGCAAGATCCAATTCAGTTAGACGTACGGACGTATTTCGATATTACAGTTATATACTGTTTGTGGTGGAGAGCTAATATATATGCAGTTATGTATTAGGTGTTGCGCACCTAGTAACAAATTAGTTCAATTATGACCAGAACGATGAACTACAGACAGCATGAACTAAATGTGTAATCTCGTGCACATTCGTTTCGTGCTTACTGGCGACTCATCGGTAGGAGCCGGTATTACGCCCTTTACTCACTATATTTTGGTCAAGAATGTGGGAAATTAGTACGGTACAATTTCCAACACAATATCTCCCACATTACATTCTCTCTCAAATTTCTCGCTAAAATATATAATAGGTAAAGGGCGAAATACCAGCTCCTACTGACGAGTCGCCAGTAAGCACGAAACGAATGTGCACGAGATTATACTTTCCATTCATGCTGTCTTTCGTTTATCCTTCTGGTCACAACTGAACTAATTTGTTACTAGGTTCGCAACACCTAATACATAATTGCATTTCTATATTGCATGGTTTTAATTCGAATTATTGTGAATAGCTGACCAGTGAGGAACAAACCGCCTGGGCGACATAATTTTTAATAGTTGAATTGCGGTTCCAGCTTGTAGTAGTCGCATGTCCGATAGGCAAGAGTGGACTATTGTCTAGACATATGACGTAATGCCACATGCGTTTATTGTTTGCTGCCTGCATATTAACTAATTACTGTAGCAATCCTTTATTGCACGCTTGTTTCAACATTTTTATGTCGGAATTGTGGAGTTGTGATAACGATAAATTCTGCTTTTAAATGATACTTACAAAATGGCATACCAAGCAACGTTTGCCATTCGATCGGAGACTTATATTCACTGACGCTTCAGTAACCTCTACACATTCGCGACGGTTTTGACCATAACCAGCATTCCATCCTGGGGTCCAAAATTAGCACCCTATATTTGAGGATTTATTTTTGCGTTAAATATACGGCAGTTTTTATATCTTGGCCAAGACGGCGCCTGACCTTCCAGTTTTGTCTATTTACAATAATTGTCTGCGAACGCAGGTGTTGTTTCAAGGCAACAGCGACAGTTGGTCTTGCAAAAGTACAAAATAAAATACACCACAACGTGAAATGGAGAATAGTGTTACTGTTATTGGTACAAAAACAATCGAACATACAAATTAATATAGGCAAACAAACGCACATATGTGCAAACAAACATACATACATACATATATACGAATACACAAAAGCAAATATAAATAAATAAATACATACATACATACATGTTTACATATAAAAATTGTATATGTGCATGCGTACATAAATATGTTCATACAAAAATCCCAACTTACATGTACACACGTACATAAATATATGCATACAAAAATACACACAAATACATACACACATACATACGTAAATATATACATGTACACATAATAATAATACATAACATAACTGCCTACATTAATACATGCAGGCATGCGTACAGACATACACACGCAAATACATAAATAAATACATATATTTAGACAAACATACATACAACATACATACATTTATAAAATATATACATGCATACATAAATATAGGCAAACTTAAATGCATGCATACAATCATCAATACAAAAATTTATATATAAATACGTACAGAAATGCACCCATACATATATGCATGCATGAATGCATACATGCATACATACATACATACATACATACATACATACATACATACATACATACATACATACATACATACATACATACATACATACATGCATGCATGCATGCATACATACATACATATTTACATACATACATACATACATACATAAATAAATACATACATACATGCATACATACATACCTACATACATACATACATACATACGTACATAAATAATACATACATACATACATACATACATACATACATAAATACATAAATACAGACATACATAAGTACATACACACAACAAGGTCTGCAACTCAAAGTTGACGATCAAGGTTTCTCCAGGGCTTAATATTTTGCGTCACGAGACACCGCCCCTACCTATTCTCCTATTAGTAAAAGTAGCTCCACCACATGCACGCCGGAAGTTATTATTTATTAATCGGAAGATGTTGGAGACGCATATCGTGGATGTTATTTGTGGATCGGAGGTCTAACATAAACAGAACCAGAATGGTGTTTGTTAAATAAAAGGAAATCGTAGGCCCTACAGATTTGTTTTGTTTTACTAAAAATCTCTGCATTATGAGTTCTGGAAAAGGCGAGTAAAGGCCCCTAAATTTGGTCAAACTTATTGTCATTCACTTATTGTAAACTTTTTTAACATAATGCAACAAATTGTATTGTTAAACGAGCATTGTTTGCGCGAGCGGTGATATAATTTTTCAAATAGAGGTTGCGATCTTGATATATGCAAGCACCAGTCCCATTATATAAATACATACATTTTTCAGTATAAACTAAGCATCGCCTGATGTAGAAGAGGCAATTCATCCAGTCGACCGATTTCGTCCTCATTGAGAACGTAAATTCTGGAATTTGCCGCGGACAGGGCTCTAACCTGGGCACGTCTGCTTCGGAATCCGTTCATCGTTGGCAGGGTGGCTCAGTGGGTAGCGCTTATAGACTGCGAAATAGATGTGCCCAGGTTCTATCCCTGTCCTCCGCAAATTCTTGACATTGGCGAAGAGTTTCCAATAAGGAGGAAACCGATCCAATGGGTGAATTGCCTATTCTACAGCATGTAATTCTTAGTTTATACTGACGAATGTCTGTATATAATGACTGACATTCTCTTCACATAAATTTGCTTAAACCTATATGAAACAGGCTTATGCCTTAACGGAGGTTAAGGTGTCTCGTGTTGTGTGTCATAGGATAGTCTACTTATAGACCAAGGTTAGCCAGACTTCGGCACTGAGCTCTGTTAGTCTACTAATTGAGGTATACTCGGTGAAGGCTTAACTCCGCTGTCATTGCTGGACTATAGTATCCAAAATGCAGATACTACAAACACGCATAAAAATATTATTAATTACAAACAAAAGTTTGTACAGAAAAAATCCGCGGGAAACTGCCAGCAAACAGGTTCCAGTAGGTTTCCTGGTAAATATGCCCTACAATCTCCAACGCAACTGCGCCAGATGATATAAAACTTTGAGTTGAAGATCTATGGAGGATTTGTATTAATATATATATATATATATATATATATATATATGTTTGTCAGTCAGTATAATCTAAGCATTACGTAAGGTAGCAAAGACAATCAGTTCAGTAGACCGGTGTCGTCCTTATTGGGAACTCATCAAGTACTGGCCAGATTTTGCCATTGACGAGTCTCGAAGTAGGCACAATTGCGTCGGAGTCTGGAACTCTATCCACTGTACCACTCCTGCCACATACTACACTCAGTTTTTAGTTTTATACGAATTATGATTTTGGTTAGTCTTTCCTTCAAGTGGAGTTTATTTAATTATTTTTTCAATTACTTTTAATTCAGGGCATTATGAAAAACTCCACGCTGTGTCATTTATCATTGGAAGGCTGCAAACTGACCGACGCAGGTGTTGCAGGTTAGATAACTTAATCGACAACCAGGGATAATTGTATTGCCTTTATATATATATATGTGTGTGTGTGTGTTTGTGTGTTGAAAGCTACAAACAGTTAATGTTCGTGACTGCATAGAAATTGTGCAGCCGACATTTCCAGTCAGATGCAATATTCGCGAGACTACTAGAGGTGAGCGCCGCATATCTAATTCTACTTTCCGATCGTGAAAGATCGAAACGCGTCATTGCGTTGCGGCTGGCGGTAGTTTTGCTATGTTGTTCGACGACTGGTTAATTACGGTGGGATTGGCGTTTTCTTCAAGCTCGCAAACTTGATTTAATGAAACTTCAATCCTATTGTATCAAATCAGTCGCACAGCATATCTACATTGGTGTTTATTTCAAGCTAGCAAGCCTTATTTAAATAATTGTTGTCACTTCTCGTACAATCAATGGTTGTTCTAGCCTGTCACTTATTCACTTTCTTAATTTTTAGATAACATTTTTTTGTTAATATTCGAGTCCAGTAGAAAATTCTTTCTATTCACGTGCACAGTATCCCTTAAAACAAATCAATAATGTTACAATTTTGTCATCCTTAATAAAAAGCAATCTATTAATCATAGTGAATTACTTTTCAAACAAATGAAAGTACTATTATACAGTAATTAATTTGGCGAGTGCGAACATATATTTTTTTAAATCAAGGTTGCGAGTATCAGATAAGCACCAGTCTACTTGTATTCATATCTTATACATGAATTGCGGGTTGGTTCTTATTAGTCACTTTTATGTCGTGCACTAATGATAATGATGAAAGACAGAAACGCGTCTGTTTGTGTGACTGATGGTAGATTTTCTTTGCTTTGCGACAGGCTAGACAAAGAAGGATTTGTGTCTATCTCAAGTATGCAACCTTGATTTGAAGAATTGTTATTACCGCCTGCGTAATCATCATCATTAGCACCAGGAATAGCAATATCACGGCTATTGGTAACTGATGCTTTACTGGCCTACAACCACGAGGAAAGATAGAAAGGAAACTATTTTAAATTTAAAAAAATAAAAAAACGTAATTCTAATGGATTAACGAAAAATTTAGACAAATAATTATTGAAGGATAACGATATGTGAATGGTAATGTCACAATTTGCCAAAATTGATTCATACGTCAGTCTGGTGCTAGCTGAGAGTGCAAAGCTCTACTTTGCAATCGAATAGAAGACATACGTAACACGCGACGGAGCCAGCGCAGTTGATGGAGCTTTATTTTCCTGTCTACCAAGGTGCAACTTTTGGCTGATTCAAATCTACGCCTAAGGATGTCGGTGTCGGTTATTCGTCGTTGGTAGTCTACATGTACTACGCTTCTCAAACTACGTTGGTCGAATGCCTGTAAGCGTCTACAATAGTCAATTCGGAAGGAGCCAACTCTTACCGGCGTATAATAAAACTGCACGTACAGATGCATTGTAATCAAGAGTGAAATAATCGCGTTTCTCCATAAATGACGAAGGGTGGAAAGAGCTACTCTAGCTTTAGCTATTCTCATATTCAATTTGTCAGACACAATTGCCTTGGTAATTGATAGAGCTGTCAAGTTATGCAAATCTGTCACTATTTTCCCGATCCACGCTCTGTAATTACAGAGTTGCAGTGATTGGTGGGTGATCCTGTAAACGTATCTTAAATCTATTGTCGAATAATAATACGACAATAATAATAATACCCGTAGTCAAAATCGACTAATCTACGGCCCGGGCGAACCTAGAAACCTGAACTCTGAACGTATGGAAGAGTATTGTTCATAATGTCATTAATTACAAAATTCAACAAAAAATGGGGAAAGTGGACAGCCTTGACGAATAGCACCGTTGGTAAAAAAGTTGTGTGTTGTTTCATTGCAGATCGTAACGCAACCAGAGCGCGTATACCATTTACTAATTAAGTGAGCATACCACATTTAAAATATTACATTGTGACACGTTGAGTCAAATGCACCTTTGAATTCTAGAAGGGTGGCTATTGTTTGACGAGATACAAATGTCGCTGGTTAAGTAGTTATCTTAAGAAAAAAAATATTATTTGTAAAACTTCGTCCCGGCCGGAATCCCGATTCTGATTAAGACCTATGACGTCATAAGTTAATTGGAGCAAATAAACTGCATACGACTGGAATCAAGCTTATTCCATGATGATTGTCACACGAATTTTGAATACTTCTTGAGGGTTTTCTCACTCTTACTGGCGACTCAGCAGCAGAAGTCGTCACTAAGCCTCAAACCCACCATGTTGTGTTACAAATGAATAGTGCCATCTCCTATAGGTATATGTACTAAACTAAATGGGCTACTTTTAACAAAACTTGAGAAAACAAACGCTTTGAACATATGACACTGCAGCAAAGTGATATTCTGGTCTCAATCGATTTATTTGTGGCATTCCTGTCTCCACACAGAACTGTGAATTTATTGATTATGCATCAGTGAAGCTTCAGTATACTGTGCTCGTTTAATTTTATGAAGTGGAACTAGTGGTTGTTATATTTGTAGAAGTCAATACCTGTTGAATCGCCATAAGCTGCTCCACCATTTTATAACCGATTCGTCCCAGTATTCTGACATCTACACTGTTGGTTCATTCTCTTTCACGGTCGGTAAAGTTCACCTAATCCAGCTAGAATGTCTACCTCTCAGTTCTCATGAAGAAGTCAAGACAAACAAGTTGGCTTTTATTGTAGGAGCAAGAAACATTGTTGGCTTATAAAGCCTCATTGTATAACTTTTATCGACAATAATTCACGGTAAATAGCAGCATAGGTTCACATAAAAGCACAAAATTATAACTTTGGCCTGCAAGCCAAACAATTCAACATAGGAAGCATAGTTAAATATTTTTTACATAACTTCAAATTAACACACCTTTGGCCAACTTTATAAATTAATTAAAATGATATTCCACAATATATATATATACAGACAAACTTCCAACACTAAAACATAATTAATTAAATTTCGAATTTTGGTTCTCAGTGTTGTGTCCTTCTTGTTATTGATTTGATCGCATTTTTCTTGTGCGGGACAATTGATAGCACTCGTAGGTCGGTAAAATCTTGAATCCTATACATTTCCAGGTGCATCGATTATTGGCTTTGATTGATGGGTTCTCACTTGTCCCTTCATTTTGAAGCCCTCCATCAGCTGCTTGTCTGAAAATGACGTTGGAACAAGATTTTCCACTCTTTTTGTTCCAACGTCATTTTCAGACAAGCAGCTGATGGAGGGCTTCAAAATGAAGGGACAAGTGAGAACCCATCAATCAAGGCCAAATAAATCTGTGCACCTGTAAATTTACAGGATTCAAGGTTTTACCGACCTACGAGTGCTATCAATTTTCCCGCACAAGAAAATTGCGGTCAAGTGCACAACATAATTAAATATTTTATATGTATGCCCGTCGGCAGTCTGGAATTAGGCGGCATACAAATTTAAAATATATTGATTAACCAGGCAGACAGTGAGCTTTGCTTCCTTACCAACATAATTACGATTAACCCAGGGAGTCAGCTCTTTATATCTGTAATACTTCACCTTTCCTTTTCTCGGTGTACAATGCTGATACTCCGTAGTTTCTAGCTAGATCTAAGCCAAGGTTTACCTCCGTTTGACCACCTTGATTAGCCATCGTTTGCCACTATTACGTATGCCATCGTCTATCAATAACCGAGCGCCACCAGGTTTCTCTGAATTTCTTTTCAAAAAAGCGTCATCGAATCAGTGTAGAGCAGAAAGAGTCATTTTTCTGTCCATATGAAAAAATATCAAGGAAGACTGTTTAAATAGCCTCCTGACTTCAATTTGGCAGCGATGTGTCTAGGCCATACAGCCTTTTCCAATTCACTTACACATGTCTCTAACAAATGACTGTATTAAAACAATAATTGATTGCGCGGGTGGTGGTAACAATTCTTTAAATCAAGTTTGCGAGCTTGAAGTAAACACCAACCCCATTGTTTTTAACCACTCGTCGAACAACATAACAAAACTACCGCCAGCTGCAACGCACTGACGCGTTTCGACCTTCCTTGATCATCAGCAGAGTACGACGGCAAACTGACCATCGAGGATCAAACCGCATTGAATATATATGGAAATCAAATTTAGATAGGCGGCTCTCACCTCTAGCAGTCTTGCATACATTGAACTTGACTGGAAATGTCGGCTGCACAATTTCTATGCAGTCACGAACATGAACTGTTTGCAGCTTTCGCCACATATACACATATAAGCAATACAATAAAACAATAATTGATTGCGCGGGTGGTGGTAGCAATTCTTTAAATCAAGTTTGCTGATGATGATCATGGAAGGTCGAAACGCGTCAGTGCGTTGCGGCTGGCGGTAGTTTTGTTATGTTGTTCGACGACTGGTTAAAAACAATGGGGTTGGTGATTACTTCAAGCTCGCAAACTTGATTTAAAGAAATGACTGTATTCATTTTGTTAGCCAGGTTGAGCATAGTTCTGGTTTCTTCGCTGCCTTATCCACTTTTTATATGTTAACTCTAACAGGGGGAACCGAATTCGCGTCGTTAGCCTGCAACTACATAAAGCAGAACAGTACTTGCAGTAATACTATTGCATGATGCCAAAACAGTTTAAATTGGTTTCTCTGGCGCAGTCGCCATTTTAGTGGACAAAGCCTGTTCAAACTCCACATATTGTGCCATTATCCTATACCCAACTCGTCTTTGTAGTTTGATTTTTATACTGAAGACACGTTCTATTTCACCGTTGTTATTATTCACCTAACCTAACTATAATGACTGCCTCCCAATTCCCATTCAATAGTCAATACAGATTTGTTGGCCTTCACCATAGGATTTGGAGACAGTTATAGAAAAAACGTTGGCTTATATAGCGCCATTGTATAAATCTGGCCGACAGAAATTCTTCATAAACTGTATAGGCATGCATTGGAGCAAAACATACAATTTTGGCACACAAGCCAAAATGTTAATCATAAAAAACAGCTAGATAGTTTTTTCGCCTTCCTCGCCACCTGGGTGACCGATGTCATGCATAATTCAGAATAAAATTACACAATATGCGTAAACACAGACTAAGTTCCTATTGAAAATCTATAGTTACACAGTTTTTCGCATTTATGGTCCTTGCTGGTATAAAATAAAAGCACATAACAGCAGCAATTATAATGATTAACAAGGCAGTCAGAATTATTCCGATAATTTATCTTGACAGTCAGATCTGTCCAGCTACACTTCGGTATTATTATTAATACAAAATAGTTGTGGTAAAAGTAGTATTTGTAGTAATATCGGTAGAATCAGCAGCAAAAGCAGAAGTAATAATAGTAGTTGATTTATGTGATTTGCTGACACTTTGTGGTGTTTACGTATTCTGGCGGCAACGAACTAATCTACATATATTTTTGTTTTGGAATGGCATAGTTAGCAACAAATTACTTCGAATGTTACCATATGGATATCCCAGTCAGCATATACATAGGAGATCATAAGATGACCTCTTGCGAAGATTAACAAAGGCAGCTGAGCTTTAATTGTGCATATAATAATTCATGTTCTTCTGATAGGAATGCAGTAGCGTCACCAGTCACCTCTTCTCCCCATTCACTTGGAACTGGCGTCTGTGTCACTTATCACGATGACAACTCTTGTCAAAATTGACTAGAGCTTTATATTTTGTCAATTTAAGCACACTATGTTACCTAAGAAATATGCCAGGCGATGACTGGTTTTGTTTGGTATCTATTTTTAGGTTGATTTAATGAATGACATGGAGCTCATGTGTAAATATTCTATAGTATGCTTTTGTTTATGTTATGGTTTTAGTCATTTGCAAAGGACTTCGAAATGCAGTGAGCATCACGACTTTGAATCTGGCGCGTTGTGATATTACACCATCGGGAGTTCAATGCATAGCATCTCTTATAAAAGTGAGTTCATATTTGTAGATTGTAATTTGCTATGACTAACAGTGAAGCGAAAATACGTTAAACAAAATTTTTATTAGGATTTCTGATTTTAACCTTCATTTCGGACACACAATTTGTTGTTAATAACAGCTTTGCAAAGAAATGCATCCGCTTCGTATGGTTTAGATGCCAGTCAACCAAGAGTCAGGCTGCAGTGATCAAGAGCAAAACTTTCGAGCCGACTGGTTATGTACAGCCACTCTTTGATGTACAAGCCGTGTCGCGTGCAGTTAGGAAACACCAGATGCATACGCGCAAGCGCCTTCTGAGCAGGCTATTTGCACATCCTGCTCGCAATATCATCGTAGAATCTCTGCTAGGTAGCTTGATCCGCATAAGAAGGAGACCAACAACCTCTCTGGCCGGATGACGTTATTCACGATGTCAGTCACTTGCTTACGTCGCGTTGTATTCTCACTGACTGTTCTTTATCCATAAAGGCATCGGATAATCGGGAACCCTATGCGCGAGACACTGAAATATTTGCCTATGCATGAATGTAATGTAGAACACCGACCAATGTGGTGAGACTTCAGTCAATTTCGTCGAAATAAGGAAACCCCAGTAACAACGGAGGCAAACTATCTTAATCGCATGTGTCTCTTTTCGTTTATTGTAATTGAAGTCAATGAGATTGTTGTTAACAGTTAATCAATTGTTGTATTGAACGCACAAAAATACACGTAAATGCATATAATTGAGTGCATCTGAGCGCATGTATACACATATATACCAAAACGTAGACAAATACATGCGTATAGACGTTGCGCTGGTTTTCATAAGCTACAGAGTAGACTCAGTTAGTAAGTAAATTGCTCCCTATATATATATATATATATATATATATATATATATATATAGTATATATATATATGAAGA
>JAQBSW010005246.1:0-59508 GCA_029291075.1 Eudiplozoon nipponicum
ATGACATCACACTGCCTATTTTGGTATGACCAGCTACTTAGAGCTAACGCTTTAGTGTAGCAACACTAAGTACTGATCAGCTTCATATCATGGTACAGGCCACTTACAATGCATATCTCAACTTCATCAATTGCACAAAGACCACACTACAAATGTCATGAACACAACGTCGAGCACTCTAGCTCCTTTGTTCGTATACAAACACATTGACGACGATCCAACCTGCTTAGGTTTTAACTTAAACCTGGCAAATTCAGAGGCGATTTACCTCGAAATCTTCACGCTGCGACTCCCAAAACTTAAACTGCTCTATTTTGCCTTACGTGGTATGACCGACCACTAGAGCTAACAATTTGTGTAGCAATTCCTAGTGGTTACCTGGCATCATATCATAGTTGAAGCAACCAACAAGCATATTTAAGCCCAGCACTTATGGTTCATCATATTTTTGCTTAACTTGGTTCGAACTCTGTCATGCATTTCTTATCTAGCCTCGCAGGGAGGAATTTTTTTCCTTTTTTTTCAGAGAGGAAAGTGTTGTAACAACACAAATTAATGGCCGACATATTGCGTAAATTAAATTCAATTTTATTTACGTTGCACCAATGAGAAAAAAGCGAAACTTGCCTTTAACCAATAGTGTGCAAGTAGACATATATTACTATGGCATGGCTATTTAAGCACGGAAAATTAACCATGCAGTTCAGTTGTCGCGTTTGCCTTCTGCTTTGCGTTACGTCTGCGTGCTGTCGGCTGTCATCACCTACGCTTATTATTGGATTGTCTTCACCAACAATTGGCAACATCAGTGACACCAATCTTGTTGCTGTACAACCAGCGAGACCAGCCAATTAATGCAGAACTTCAACGAAGTTTCCACATCGAGATTACAACGCAAGAACAGAAGGAACCACAGCCCAGGTCAACTCAAGGCTTTTGGACATCTTCACACTGAAGGATCTTTCTCGGCATTTGCCGAAGAACGCACGACCGGCCCTGTTAAGGGCCCACTATCAGTACAATAACTCTATATTTATGGCACCTTAACCGAGTTTGTAACGTCGTACGGCATTTACTTGAAGCTGGGGCGTTTACAAGCCAGAAGTGATTTGTAAAACCTCCAGACGATTGAGGCCAATTGGTATCTATAAATGCTTCAATGCGTCTTCTTGTTTTTAAGAAGAAAATATTTTTAGCTCTTGGCCGACGTCAAATATATATATATATATTTCCGGATTTTTAAACCTGTCTCAATCAAATATATTAATATGGCGAATACAAAACGACTCGATCGAACTTCATTTGTCCAAAGGTATAGTGATATCTTAATCTCTTTTAATCTTTTTACGATATTTGTTGTTATTTTCTAATATATTTTACGTCAAATCAGGCTCGTAGACCTCGTTAATAAGCAATAAATACCAGTTAATTGACCGCTGGAATTGCATGCTAAATTGGTGTCAGTTTACCTTTTCTTTGCGATCAACATTGCTGCTTCCAGACTATAAATTTATCAAATATTTTTTACTAGCTATTACTGAGAATGGTATTGGTTTTACACGCTAATCATTCTCTGTTGTCAACGAACAAATTTATCCTCATTGATATAGCGACTTTTTGTGTATCAATCCTTTGTAGCAGAAAATTCTATGGACTATTAAATGAAGATTTACTTTTCGTCTTTTACAATTTAGCCTTTAAAATTGTCGACGCAGGATTAATGTAAGTCAACTTAACGTACACGTAAATAAACTAAAACGTTAATCCGATTTAAATTGGTCTTTTAAGTAAAATGCTTATATGTAATTTTGTATAAGGTATTGCACAACGAGAAAGAAATTACTTCAAATTTGACCAGAAGAATAAAGCAAATTCAGCATGAACGGAAAGTGTACTCTATTGGTCACATTCGTTTCGTGCTTACTATTAAATCATTAGTAGGTGTCGGTAGTACGCTTCGTGCACACTAGATATTTGGGAGAGGAATGCGGGACAATTGAATGCTACAAAATCTTATACGAATGTATAAACCCGTAGTAGTAGAGCTAATTTCATATAAAATCTTCGACAAGGCGACTTCAACGCCAACTCACTATATATTGTATATGTATCCAGCCTGAAAAGAGCGCTAACACTATCTCTGTTGTGTCAGTACCCCGTATCAACATTATTGTAGCGAATATGCACATGGTACCAACACTATGGTCGTCGAAAAGGTACATGAAACCGGAACAATGGCTTTTAAAGTATGCTCGAGTTCAACAAAATTGGGAAGTAAAACTATTTGCAATTATCTGTTAATACACTAAATCCAAACACACTGACTTGGTTTGTTATTAATTATCACTTTTACCGTTAATCATGACATTATTCAATAAATATATATACCGGTTAGATACTGTGTCTTTCCGAGAATTACTATGCATGCAATGATGTAATAGCTGTTGCGCAACTACAATCAAATTAGAACAAATATGACCAGAAGGATAAACCAAAGACAGCATAAACGGTAAGTATAATCTCATGTGAATTAAACGAATTTACACGAGATTATACCTTTCGTTTGTGCTGACATTATGTCTTTCTTCAGTTTATATTGTGACTAATTTTATACTAAGTGCGCAACACCTAATAAAAAATGCATGCATATCATTTCTACATCACAATAAGTATCTAACTCTTATAGACTTCAGTGAATGATGTCATGATTGACAGAGTTTATGGAGTTTGTGAATTAACAGGTATTCAAAAATATTTGTACTTCTCAATTTCGGTTAACTATAGCATACATTGAAATCCATAGTGTTGTTACCATGTTTCGACTCGGAAACCATAAAGTTAGTATCAGGTATCTTTTCCGTACCATAATGTTGGTATCGGTAAATAACACAACGGCCATAGTGTTCGTATTCTTTACAGACTTAGTATTATATTATATATAGTGAGTCGTATTGTCGATGATCATTTATGAATATATCTACACTACTCGAGGAACTGATAATAAATTAAAGTATAATGGCAGAATTTAAATATATTTTTACGACTCAACCGTAAAAAGCGAGACATGTTTGTTTGCATATACTTTCTTTATTTTTATCTTTGATCTGTTCTCGCAAAAGAGCAATGTCTTTTTGTAGGTAATGGGTTTGACATTGAAAGAAAGAAGAGTGGGATTTTGATCCATCATAATTTATATATAATTTCATTTTACCAAATTTTAAAAACATGTTCTGTATATATGTTATAATTCGTTATGCGAATTAAAACCGTTTATTTTTTATCAATAATAGGAAACCGGCAAATCTATTTAAGTAACACCGCAATAGTTTTTAACGTTTTATAAAAATATTAGATTAGTCACTTTATCATTAATCCACAATCTTGACAAAAACAATAATTTCACACGTGTTTTAGAAATTATTATCCCCATACTTGTGGGAACTTCGTTTCACTTAATGATACCCTCACAGTAAAATTATTCTCGTCACGTAATTTCGCACCATCAAATGATCATTACTCATAGGTTATCAGTAATTTGAATGAAATTTCCTACAGAAACTTTAGCAAAAATTATTTCTTAGGCTGTTGAATAATCTCGCTAGAAATTAAAATTTCTCAATTAATATAGCGTTTACACTAATTGTAACAAAATTGGCGAATATTTTGCTTCATTTATGCAATTCAATGATCTACATTTGGCACATTTTATTACAATTAATTAAAGGTTTGCCTTACCTAGAATACTTGTAAACGGCTTACGATCCGTCCAATAGTTGAAATGATTTCCTGAAAAGTAATGATCAAAATGCAGCATCGCTGCATAAACCGCACTTAAATATGTCCCAAATATGTCATTCCGCTATCCACGTTACTAGAGTTTCCAACTGTAGACCCGTTTTAACCCAAATATAACACTATCGCTCTGAGGCAGAAATGCACCCATGGCTACATTTGAATCATAAGTGGCCGGCTCAAATTGCCTAATTCAATTCACAGGTGGTATTGTGGTTATTGACCCCTCGAATTTCATATTGTCCTTTTAATTAAAATTGACAAGTTATGACATATCGATAATAATAATAATAATATTAATAATAATAATAGTAATAATAATATTAATAATAATAATAATAATAATAATAATGATAATAATAATAATAATAATAATAAATAATCATCCCCAGGAACCTATGCAGTTGACAAACAGTTCCGCGCAGTCACCAGTTTTATTTTTTCTCACTTTTCCTCAAGGAGAATTTGTTTGTCCCTTTGAAATGTTAAGTCAAAAAAAATTCACCACTAAGCATCCGATATTTATTTTTTTGAGTTTGACCAAAACATCTATAACGTTTTAGTTGAGATACTGTTGATTTTATTTCTGAGATCGACTATGTATGATGATATGGTTTATGTACAGGCCAGACGGCGGAATTTCTGATATGCACATTTTAGTAAAAATATCATCGTGCGATCCACCTCCAGGAATTCGTATTGCGATAAATTGTGTAAATCCCTACGCCATATGTAATCGATAGAGAGCTTTCTGAATGTCTAACACAGTGAAAAACTCATATTCCTTTTAAAAGCTGGAGAAAATGCTCTGTTTCAGTAGAGGATAAAATCACATTTTGATGCCGTGTTCAATAGTCGATAACTAATACAAACCTTCAACAGACCTGGTTCAAGCTTGAAAACTACCACACTTGGAAATGCAAAGTTAGACTTTTATCTTTTATTTAAATATTTTAATAGCTAATTGCTGTCCATGCTACGACAATAGCTGAACTTTAGGCAAACTGGATAACAGTGCCAAAACTCAATTTGTCTTTTTGCCTGTTCTTAACCCGTTTCTATAGGAATTGAATGATTGAAATACCTCAAAGTGTGTCTGGACTACTTCAGCTAAGTTTTCAACTACGACGGGTCTGAGTAGCGGCCTGACGCATTCATTCAAGTCCCAGTCTCAGCAGGCGTTTCGGCTCCCAATCCTTGCCTAAGACCCAGGAATTTTGTCTTAATTCCAAGTTGAAATGATTAACATATTCATCACAATGATGTTCTCTCTTGCATGAGTGACCAGTAAATTCCACGCAAACGACGATTTCCAATAAGACTTCATTAAAAGTTCTTTGATGCAGTTCACCACAATTGGGCATCGTTGGCTGACCGCTGTTTCTAATTCCAATGGGCGAAATTGATTTTTACTAAGTCGGATATAACTATGCTCAACACGGCACCCCTTTACATTAATAAATTTTGTCCACTTAGTTAATCCTGAATGACAACATATTTATGCTATACTGGACGACTTACTCGACACTCCCGACTAAACATAACCTCACAACTTTTCGGACCGTAGCAGTGTGCCTATATTCCATTAAAACTTATGAGCCTGACTTCAACATTTCAAAGTATGTCTATTAGGCGCATGTTTGACTCATCAAATCTCAAAACCTAGTACGGCTCCTTTTAGCTGTTTCCGGTAACCTACGCTATACTACCGGACAATAGCTATCATTCCATGTGGGAAGTTGCATCTCTGACTTCTACACTATTCTGGCTCGGCATACTTTCGATATGAAACGTACTACACGCAGTGGTCCTCAAAGCCATCGAGTGTATAACTTCTTCATCGCATGGAATTCGCACGTTGAATTTTCATTGTCTATGCCTTTGCTGGATGTAAACAATCTGTCGACTCAAGCCTTTAACCTTATTCTCTCATATCAAAATTGCTTATGGGATTCGTAATACCACAAGCACGCAGTTTGGCTTTTAGTTATCGGTACAACTTATCTCATGCTTTTAGCTTCTTTGGCTATATTAATTCTAATATTTCATATGGATTTAAAGTTGCTACTAATCTGGCTGGCATTTATGCCATAAACATGCTGTTAACAACTTCTACAAGGATATCAAAATCCGAAATTTCGCATTTAATGAAAAACAAATTCATATAGAATTTATTTTCCTACCTTTGCTAGACGTAATATATAAGCATTTGCACTATAATTTATGGTTGATACCTCCGTTGAAGCTCTTCCAATAAAATCGCAAAGTAATTAGGTGAGTTCTTGTCGATGATGCATCTTCTGAATTCGGATAATTTCCATTAAATTCCTACTGGCAAATCCAGCCCAGCTGATTCAAACATTTCAATCGCGATGGTAACTCTTTTTCAATTGAACAAGCAACCATGGGGCTTTCCTGTCTGCAAGTAGTGTCAATTAAACTGCTGCCAATACCTTTGTGACAGGCGCGGTCGCCACTTTCGTAGAAGCTCTTAACTAATTACCTTAGGAGAGCCACGTTGATGCCAGACTCAAATACTCAAAGCCAGTAGGATAATCTGTGAATTTAAAGAAGCCAAATTCCTCGTTCGTCACAGTGCCTTCCCTCGGGCTGACTTACATAAGGCGTTTGCTTAAGTGCTATGTATATGCGGATTTATAGCTGTTGGGCTATCTCGTTCAAACTAAGATATCGTAAAACCGTTTCATTACATAAGAATGCGATGTCCTCGCGTAACCTTACGAAAGTGAAGAACGTCAAAACGTGGACTCGGAACCAATTTTACTTTCAACATAAATCTGCACTAGATATGAGGATGAGCCCCTGCGACAATGGCGAAATGAAAACCAACCAGTAAAACTGAAGGAGTGCTGTTTTATTCAACAATGTTATACAGGAATATATTACATTTAGAGAAAAAAATTTCGAGGAAAAAATATGAAATATTTTTTAAACATTAATAATGCTTAATAAAGCAACGGTAACTCCAAATGAAAATCAATAAAAACTTGTAACTATTTGTGAGTAGTTATACATTTACATTTTTATACTGAATCAAACTCTATTTGTAGAACTTCACTAAAGACAATTCAAGTACACGTTTTTAAAATAAGCTCATGCGCAATTTCTGTTAATTGATCAATATTATCGGATTTATTTTATAGGCTTTTAAAAGTCGAAATTTCTCACAAACAAATAGGTCCTACCATCGCGTTGTTTAAAATCCATCGCATTATTGGTGCTCTTCGCAGATTCATCTAAAATAAATTCAGGTGTTGCACTTCTATCCGAAATTGATGAGAGAATCTCTTTAAATCATGTTTGCTAGCATTCAAATGAACACGTGAAGAACCTTAGCATTTCATATTTTTGGGCTGGTTATATAAAAATGGATTGGTATTTACCTGAACCTCGTACATTTCATTTACAGAATCGTTGCTGGGCAATTTGATGATAATAAAATGATCATTATAAATATACATTTAATGCGACTTTTTGAAAGTATATCTTGAGTGCAAGAATTTTTCTTCATAATTATTAAATCTTTTACTTATATTTTCAATAAAATACAAAATAGAAGAATGTAAACATAGCAACGATATGAAATTAGGGAACAACCAATCAATCGCGTGCATCGACTACAGTTCGAGCTCAATGCACGAGCATTTATAAGGAAATGGCATGAAACTGTTGTAATGCAAATAATGTTGGTGGCATAGCTAAATATGCGCAATAAATACGGTAAATGAATGGTATTTTCCATAAGATCTGGTTGCAATCACAAACATCGGTTTCACGTCAAAGCACGAGAAAGTTGATTGTTTGTCTTTCTTAAATCTACTATCAAAGCAAGATGCCTATTTTAAATTAAATACAACAATTTACCAAAAAACAACTTGATCTGCACAGTTTGTGCATTACTTCAGTTTTGTGCCGTTTCAATGTAAATTATTAAAAGTTCGTGGTTGCTTTTCATGAATTGTCACGTAGGTCAGTCCAGATTCAAAGGACAACAACTATATAGCAATTTAATAAACGATCTAATGTTTAATGGCTATCCTTGACTTTTAACTGAATCACTTATTAAAAGAAGAAGTTAACATTTAGAGATGTATTTCGGAAAAGAAAAGAAAGCATTATATATATAAAAATTCTATATAATGGAGATGCGTTTCCCAAATTGAACAGAACAAAGTTGAAGTAGCATTAACACGCAAACAACAACAGAAATTCGGTTCATGAAAAACATAATTAATTAAATTTCTCACTCGATTTTAACTAATTCCAATTTTGTGAACATTACTTCTGTTATCACATCGTTTTGTTGTGTTCCGTGATGATTCAACGTAAAGCATGATTCGGATATCTACGGGCATATATTTGTGACCACATGCTGTTTGATAAGGTTGCCAAAAAACGACGGTTAGTGGACGAAATTTCATTTGCTGTTTTGCTAATCCTTATCAATCTAGTGAGGGATTATCAGAAATCTCATTTTATTCTTCCTCGGCTTATCAAATCTACAATGTCTACAAAATTCGGCAAGAACAGGTAAACATTACCTGGTCGTTGTAGCACAAAATATACCACGCAAATGTGGTATTTGTTCTTCTTTCCAAATGATTAAAATATCACAAAAAAATAATTGAACTACGAAACCGGAGAAATTTGGGTGAAAATTATATTACAGTCAATCTTCTATTTAAATTTGTTTATTCTATGAAACTATTGAACTTCCGTATAATTTTACACCATGAGGTTAACTTGTCATGCATCGAAATCAATTAAAGTTGCTGCATTCTCTCTTAGATTGCACTTATCAACACCAATTTTGATTGAATTATCCATAAATAGGCTAGGAAAATCCTTTTTAGAAATTTTCCTTTCGTCAAATAAAACAATATGCTTTTCGTTGACAAAATGACCGTTTTTTGGCTTCCAAATTTTCATATTTAATTGTTACTTAAGTGAAAAACAGAGCATGATGCGTTTACACATGATAGAAACGTACGATGTTGCACAATTAGATGATATTTGCTTAAGTAAACAAAGTTGTTATTAATCAGTTCCTCATATTCTCTCGAGATATTTCGATTGGCAATTTTTATTATCTTTGTCAACGGCAGCTCATTGCATCACATCCAGATTGAAAAACGGAGAAGTGTGGAAGTTTTCTGCAACGGTTTGATTTAAATTGATGTATGACTTATCTCATATCAATAATTGAGTTTTCCAAAATAGGCGAGTACGTTTGCTTTTGCTTATAACTGGTAATAATGATAGAAAGAAAAGATTGAAATTCAGATAATTTAATTCACAAAACAACTTCAATTCACAAGAACAATATATACCACTTACTGAATAATGGGTTAAATTTCAGGTAGATCCTATGGCTGCGATAGAATTTCTGTCGCCCCGGTATATTGATTAGACGCGGGGTTTTGTGTAGAAATGTTGTCCTTATTAGCCTGTTCCATCACTTTGCGTTCCTTCTCTTTACGTCCTTTCTCTTGTGATATAAAATTGTTTCAGATATATAAAAAATGCACACATTTATAAAATATTTACAAAATATTCTGTTATTTAAAATAGTTAGTTTAATTTTTTTTTATTTAGAATAAATGTCACAAATTATATGTAAATGCTGGAAGTATACTTGTCCTACTGTACGATTTTTCGAAAAGTGTTATAAACTTTATCCGAATCATTCATAAATTTAATAATAAAATAAAATTTTCTCCGTTCTTAAATACAAAGTTTGATAATATATTAAAAATAAATTAAGTATAGAAAAATTTCCCGAATGCCTTTTATGTTTGATTGCTCATGTAGCAAACACTTCGAAATGATTAATTTAAAATATATTAAAAATTGAAATATTCTGATTAAAAAGTGAGTCTGAGAATTTCATAGTTGTTTTCATATTTACTGTATTATATCCATTATCCGTAATATAATGTTTAAGGATTTTTTAAAGGCTAGATAATATGTACAATTTTGATTCTGGCGCAACATCTATTTAGTTGACTAGTATCATATTTTAGTTTTGAATTAAATTACGTTTCGTGAAAATTTACAACACCAAATAATTAAGATAGATACAGTAAATGTTTAAAAAAATTGGATTTGAATAAAAATCAATATTATCACTGTTGCGCAAAGTAGAGAGGTGAAACATTTTTTTTCGCAAGTTCTATTTAAAGAACAGTGCATTATTCTATTGACAATGTTGAATTGGTGTATTAAAAAATGTATTAACGAAACTTTCTGTGTAATTTCGTGTTATTGTAACCCTAAACGTTATCCATGAAAATTTGCAACATTTTCTGGCAATTACATGGACCATGAAGGGTCAGAGTGCGTTCTAAACTTGCCTGAATTGCAATTTTCCGAAGACGTAGGACCAGAAATATTGAAGTGAAGGGATGATTTATTCAAGTGCGAAGTTCAATTTTAAGACAATATTAAACTGATGTAAAACAGAACAATACTTAACAATAATTGATTGCTCGGGTAGTGACAAATTATTTAAATCCAGTTTGCGAATTTGAAATAAACACAAATTCCACTGTAGTTAATCAGTCGTCGGACAACATAGCAAAACTATAGCCAGTGGCACGCACTGACGCAATTCTAACTTCCATTATCATCATCAGAGTACGACGGCAAACTGACTATCAAGGATCAAACCGCATTGAATATATATGGAAAACAAAATTAGACATGCGGGTCTCACCTCTGGCAGTTTCGCATACAATGAACTTGACTAGAAATGTATTCTGCACAATTTCTATACAGTCACGAGCATTAAATGTTTGCAGCTTTCGCCATATATAAATATAAAAGCAAAACAAATGAACAATAATTGATTGTGCGGGTGGTGGTAAAAATTCTTTAAATCAAGTTTGCGAGCTTGAAATAAACACCAGTCCCATTGTATTTTATTGAAAATATCGAAATGATTTATTACAAAAAATACTTTATTTGAATTTGTTATGAAATGTTGTGTTATTCAAAACAAATATATCATTTATTCAAGTTCGCAGGTTTAATTTAAAAAAAAACTTTTCTTAAGTTCGTTTCACTCAATTGAAGAGATGTAATCCAAAATAGTATTTCTTCGTTTTGCGTTGTAATGCCGTTTTATTGAAAACAGGACTTTATCCATCAATAAGCCAAATATGTTTTCGGGCTCTTACGAGGACTGCAGAACGTACAAGTACGAGAAAACGTGCGATTGCTTGCAATTTTTCTACGGTATGTGACCGAATAAATCAAAGTGGAGAAGTGATTTGTGCAAGTGGGCAAATTTCTTTTTGAAGAGATAGTGCTGGGTATTCAAAGTCTACATTTGACAATATTGAGCAGATGTACTACATAAAATGTTTTAATTAAATTTTCATTTAAATTCCCTACTTATAAGTACAGAAAAGTTAACTCTAATCTGTCAAATGTTTTCAAGATCTTACGAGGAAAATTAATGGTCAATATGCATCAGAATATCCTATAAATTGCAAATTTCCGACGTAGAGTGACTTGATGAGTCAATGTTGAGGAGTGACCTATTAAAGATTATAAGTTTAATTTTAAAATAGTATGCTTCAATTAATTTGACAAAATTGAGCTGTTGTTTTACATAAAATATTTTATTTGCCTTCGAATGCAGTGTTATTTAAATCAAAATATTATCCGTATAATTGTCACATATTTTCTGGTTCTTTCAAGAAACATGGAAGATCTAAATGAGTCAGAACGTGCGCATTATTGCAATTTTCCTACGCTGATCGACGGTATAAATCAGAGTGGAGAGGTGTTTTATTCAAGCTCGCGAGTTCCATTTACGAAACAGTATTTTAATTCATTTGACAATATTAAACAAATTTATTATGAAAATTTGAATTTACGTTGAAATGCGGTGTTTTTGAATACTGAACGCTTTTCCTCGATCAGTCATCAGTTTTTGGGCTCTTACGGATACCGTGGAAGACTGAAATGAGACAGAACGAGGGATTAATTGCAATTTTCTAACGTTATGCTATTGGATTAATCAAAGTAGCAAGGTGATTTATTCAAGTGAGAAAATTCCTTTTAATGTAACATTGCTTAACTTTATAAAACAATATTGAACAAACGTAGTACAATAAATTATTTATTGGAATTTGCATAAAACCGAGGTGATGTTGGAAATAATAATATTGACAATCTTCAGAACCAGAATTGTCTTTGGTACTTAAAAAGAAATCAAAAGGTCTGAATGCATCAAATTATGTGACGCATTGCGGTTTTCCTAAGTCGGGCGTCTAGGTATATCAAAGGGAAGAAATGTTTTATTTATGTGTGCAATTGCCATGTAATGAATTTATTGAAAAATTATTTGTTTTATATTGTGCTAGAAATAGATTTATTGAAAATAACTGTTTTCGGAATTTTTCGACAACCGTGGTAGGTAAAAATGCGTCCTGTAAACAACCCCAGCTTCAAGTAAATGCCATACGACGTTACAAACTCGGTTAAAGTGCCATAGATATAGAGTTATTGTACTGATAGGGGCCCTTAACAGGGTCGGTCGTGCGTTCTCCGGCAAATGCCGAGAAAGATCCTTCAGTGTGAATATGTCCTAGAGCCTTGGGTTGACTTGGGCTGTGTTTCCTTCTGTTGTTGCGTTGTAATCTCGATGTGGAAACTTCGTTGAAGTTTTGCATTAATTGGCTGGTCTCGCTGGTTGTACAGCAACAAGATTGGTGTCACTGATGCTGTTAATTGTTGGTGAAGACAATCTAATAACCAGCGTAGGTGATGACAGCCGACAGCACGCACACGTAACGCAAAGCAGAAGGCAATTCGACAACTGAACTGCATGGTTAATTTTCCGTGCTTAAATAGCCATGCCATAGTAATATACGTCTACTTGCACACTATTGGTTAACGGCAAGTTTCGCTTTTCTCTCATTGGTGCAGCGTAAATCAAATTGAATTTAATTTACGCAATTTGTCGGCAATTTATTTGTGTCGTTACAGTCCTAAAGTGCGATTAATTGCAACTTACTTACTTTTGGCGCCAGGATTAATAAATGGTAACAGCTGTTTTATTGAAGTATTGCAAAATATATTTAATTTGCATTCGCATAGAATTCCATTGTTTGAAAAACGTAACATTAACTCTGCAAATGTCAACCATATTCGGGCTATTAGGAGAACGCAGGATTTTTTAAATGTGCCAGTGCCTGCAACTAATTGCAATTTTCTTCATTGTGGGACTTGATGAATTAAAGTGAAGAGGTGTTTTATTCAAGCGCGCAAATTTCATTCAAACAAAGTTTCTATTTTTGATTTGAAAATATTGAACTGAAATATTAAAAATGATTCTTTATTTGAACTCGCATTGACATGTCGGGTTCCTGACAAACGTCAACGATTTTTGTGTTATTAATTAGAAAATGCTAGGTCTAAATGAATCAGCATGTGTAAACAAGGGACACGTTCTAAAGTTGTTTGACTTTATCTTTCAAAGTGGGGGCGTATTTTACTTAGGTGCGATGTACCGTGTAATGAACAGTGCTTCAATTAGACTAACACAATTGAAATTTTGTAATACAAAAAATTATGTATTTGAATTGAAGCCGAAAAATGTTTCCATCAATTGTGTATGAGGTGATGCGCACCCATTAACCAATGTCTTCAAAGATGGCCAGAAGGAGAAACCAAAGAGACAATGAACAGAACGTTTAATTTAATGCACATTCGTTTCCTGCTTACTAGCGGTTCATTGGTAGCAGCCGTTATTACGCCCTTTGCCCACTCTATATTTGGATGAGAAATATAATTTCTATTCTTACGAAAGGAAACACGTGAAATAAAGAAGAGTTTGTTAATTTGGAGAATAATTATACATACAATACAAAACCTAGCACTTAGTTTGTCCGAGTCAGGAGAATCTGCACGTTCAATAAAATCGTTAAATAAGGTAATTAATATTTGACAAAACGATTTTATATAATGGGCATAACTGCATACGTGGGATATAAAGAAATGTTAATTTTAAGAATACTCCTCTCCATCTGAAACGGGAAACAATGCCGGTGTCTATATATTAATCGGTATAAACTTTTCTGGAAATTTTAAATAACTCAAACAACACATCACTTCTAATTAAAATAGTATATTTAACGTTCAGGATTATATTAACAAAATTTCGTGTTAAAAATGCGACTTAGTGAAATAAATATTTTCAAATGCGTTGTGTTTTATTAGTTAGCAGGCATAATTTAAAAATTAGCTTGTAATTCAACGCGTTAAAACAAGTTTGCGAGCTTGAAGTAAACACCAATCCCATTGTATTTAACCAGTCGTCAAACAACATAACAAAACTACCGCCAGCCACCACGCACTGACGCTTTTCGACCTTCCATGATCATCACAGAGTACGACGGAAAACTGACTATCGAGGATAAAACCGCATTGAATATATATATGGAAATCAAATTTAGATATTCGGCTCTCACCTCTAGCAGTGTTGCATACATTGAACTTGACTGAAAATGTCGGCAGCACAATTTCTATGCAGTCACTAACATTAACTGTTTGCAGCTTTCGCCACATATACATATATAGGCAATACAACTTAACAATAATTGATTGCGCAATCGTGGCGATTGGTTGAATAAAATGGGATTGGTGTTTACTTCAAGCTCGCAAACTTGATTTAAAGAATTGTTACCACCACCCGCGCAATCAATTATTGTTAAATAGAAGCTGTTAAGTTAATATTAATGTACCTTCTAATTTACTGAATGAAAAAAGAATAATTGTTATCAACCTGGTTGGTCGTCCTAACTGCCTTGTAAATTATATACTTCCACTGGTTTCAACGTCAACTCATTTAATCTGTAAACATAAAATAACTGGAAAACAAGAATCTTGTGCACGTAAGATGGAAACATTAGAAATCGATGTATATTGCGTATTTAAAAGCGGAATACAGAATCCTACGAGCATTAGAGGACTGCGTGCATAATTTTTATTTTCGCGTTTTTTGGCTTCAAACATATGGCTATAAAGCCAGTAAATGTGGCGTCGGCATTTTCCTTAGCAAAGGAGCTTAGGCTAGCTTAACTGAATGTATCCTTGTAAACAGCCGATTTCTACTATAATGAAGGTTGCGAATTTGATATAAACAGCTGACTCATTTAGTACATTTGTCAGTATAATCTAAGAATTCTTTAGTGGTGAAAATACAATTCATCCAGAAGATCGGTTTCGTCCTTATTGGGAACTCATCATGTACTGGCCAAAATTTGCCGCGGACAAGGCTCGAACCTGGGCACGTCTGCTTCGGAATCTGGTGCTTTAACCACAGAGCCACCCTGCCGCACACTACGCACAATTTTCAGTCATATACCAACTAATGTAACTTGGTTAGTCTATTTCTCCTTTAGGTGGAGCATATACAGCATCAATTTAGACACAAAGTTCCAACTAATTATCTCCCATCTGGCATTACTGAACAGACACCACACTCTATAGGAAGGTGGTAATTAAATGAACATTTTTAAGTAAACGAACATTAGTTGCACAGACGGTGATAACATTTATTATAATCAAGGTTTCTATAATCAATTTCGCAACCTTGATTATAGTAGATGTTATCATCGCCCGCGCAATACCACTTTCCCATGTAGTGTGGCGTGTGTAAAATAATGATTGTTGTTAGATAGTTGGAGTTTTGGGCCTAAATCAATGCTGTATGAGCTTCAACTAAAAGACAATTGTCTAACCGAATTTCATTAGTTAGTATATGACTGAAAATAAAGTGTAACGTGTGGAAGAGAGGCTTAGTGGTTAGTGCACCAGATTCCGAAGCAGACGTGCCCAGGATCTAGCCCTGTCCATGGCAAATTCTGGCCAGTACATGATGAGTTCCTAATAAGGACGAAACCGGTCTACTGGATGAATTTCCTTTTCTACATTATATAATTATTAGTTTATGCTGACATAGTTAAATAATTAATGGGTGAGGTGTTTATATCAAGACCGCAACCCTGATTATAATAATTGTTATCACCACCCGCGCAACCAATGTTCGTTTAATTATATAAATGTTCATTGCAATACAACTTCCCCATGTAATGTGGTGTCTGTTCATTAATGACAGATTGGGCATGGTTAGTTGGAACTTTGGGTCTAAATGGATGCCATATGAGCTCCACCTAAAGGAAAAATTGACTAACCAAGTTACATTAGTTAGTATATAACTGAAAATTGTGTGTATTGTAGTGTGCGGCAGGATAGCTCAGTGGTTAGAGCACCAGATTCAGAAGCAGACGTGCCCAGGTTCGTATCCTGTCCGCGGCAAATTCTGGCCAGTACTTGATGAGTTCCCAAAAGGACGAAACCGGTCTACTGGATGAATTGCCTTTTCGACAATATACAATTCTTAGTTTATACTGACATATGTAAGTAATTAATGGGTCAGGTGCTTTATATCAAGACCGCAACCTTGATTATAATAATTGTTATCACCGCCCGCGCAACCATTGTTCGTTTAACAGCCGACTTTGTGCGGCAAGTTTAAATACATTTACTAAAGTCAATACTAAATACTATAATCAACGACGCCGCGTTGTTGTATCTTGTTATGCTACCCCATTTGAAGCACCGAAAACAGCCGGGACGCTTTTGGCTTCACGTATTGGACGTTTAAGCGACACGAAATTTCATTTACGTGGCAAATAAATATTACGCTCGATGCGCTAAGACAATGATAAGCGAATGTTGGATCTCTGCGCGTAAAATATATGATATTTATAAAGCACAAACTTCAGAAGTAGTGTAATACGTTACTCTACATGGAGTCCACCAGCCCACGGACAACGGTGGACTCAAGCAGATCAATGGGCGATTCGTTATAAATGGATTGGCTGCATCCATGAATTCCGTTTGGTTTTTGAAACACTTATGTCCACAGGGGCCATGGACTTATCCGATGTAGATTTGTGCAATATTTTTCCGGAAAACGAAATAACAAACACCTCAAATAGATGTAACTAAACTCGTACAACTTTCCGGGTCTTGATCACGAAAATTCGAATAAACTTTGGACGATGAAAGTGCCACCAAACGAAATGAAGGATCTTCTGCGTGTGGAATTGTAGGCCCCGTAGAAATATTTGTTGGTTCTTTGTATAATTTATGACGATACTCAATACAGGGCGCCAAATTCCACTTTTATTTGCTCATAATAATACTCGTAGAAATGCGACAACTTAAGCACAGTCTAAAAGCAGATCTCGAATCACTTTTGACCAGAAAGGCTGAAGAGATGAAAGAAGCGTTCGCCTAGGGCATTAACTTATCCGAGCAGTAGGCCCGAATAATTAAATGTTGTCAAGACTATAAATGTTAGTAACAAGCAATTAACAACTAATAAAATAAGTCATCTTTATAGGCGGGCTGAACAATGTAAGGATCAACTTTGTGCGTCAGATATAATTTTGAGAGCGTTGACGAAGCATTTCGTAGTTTTTAGAATAAAGTTACCTTGAATTGAGTCCACCATCAATCCTGTCTTCCAATAAGGCGATCTTATTTCGTTTGATATGGCTCACGATACAGGCATGAGATCATTTGCGTCAAGGTTGTTTGCTTCGATTAGCTTACGTCATCTTAGCGCTTCACGTGAATCACACACCAGAGAATAATAAGCTGTATTCCGATCAGAGCGAGGTTATGTAGATAACATAATTGCTTTAAGTTCTTGTTAAGCGTTATTTATATCGCTTTCTCAAAGTAGCCGTCATATTAGACTTCAATTATGCATTCGACTCGTTGGATCGCAATGATCTATTCGATATTTTGTGTACAATTTGTGCGCTTAACAAATTTTTAATTATCCTTAGCGTTTTTGCACAAACACTTCTCCTCGCGTTAAGGTATTAAACGAATTACCGCACAACTTTCTACCAGCCGTGGTGTTTGCCAAAGCTGTCTAATTTGCCACATTTCTAAAATTATATAATAGATGATATTATGAGCAACACTCTTCTACACGTTTAGGATGCATGTGTTGAAGTGCTTCCAGACGGTAGATTAAATAATCTAGAATAAGCAGACTAAATCGTGCTATTACTCATCAATCGCGATTCTGGTCAGGCCACCTTAAAAAGATTAGCAGGCGTTCTTCCCTCTTTCGGTATGAAATTCGCACATTCGATATGTAAGATACTTTTACAGTATCACCCAAAACTCACTTCAAATCTGCGGCTGAAGAATATAGATATGGATAGTATTGAACACCTTGGTAGCTATATCAATATCTCATGTCTGATGAGGTGAGTATGAGAAACGTGAAAGCTAGAGAAACTTCAACCAATCTACCTCACCTTTGGAGAGACGCGAATATTTCAATCTGCTTTAAAATTAGTGTTAAAAATGTAACTGTATTTGCAGATTTTTTATACGCTTCTGAGACTTGGATTTATCTTATCTCACTTCTAGGTGATATGCAGAAAAAAATACTCATTGTAATATTGCCTCGTAAACCCAATCTATAATTTGTGTGCCAAAGTTATTATTTTTGTAGTTATTAATAAAAAGTTTCTTAGCTTTTGTTTCTCTGCTTATGTTTATATGGCAGTGAATAATTATTTATTAATGGATTTTGTATAGCTGTGAATATCGATGCGGGTGAGCAAAATTAATTAAACGTGACAAATGTCAGCAAAGAAGGCAGTTATATAATCATAACTTACTCACTGCGCGACGCCAAAAGTAGCAGAAAAAGATAAAGAATGCCACTAAGCCAAGCACAAGTAGAATTGGAACTATAAGCCATTTATACGGTGAATTAGCTATTTCAGGTGGATAGCTAGATACAAAGTATATAAACAAAATACTAATTTTACAGCTTTATAAATGGTAAAACATAATGCATTAATCATTAGAAAAATATTGCAACACCTACAGGCCATAAATTAACATTTTAACACATAAATTAAAAAATGGTAAAAATTTTTTATGCGCAATTAGATTAATCTATTAAATAATATACGAAATAATAAATAGGTTAAAAATTTTTAAGATATAGTTATACAAAATTATGCACGCCATTATTATTATCACGCCATCTGAAATTAAAAATTGTATTTGATTCTAATGGACTGAATTATTAACTTCAATCTGAATGTTTGAATTTTCGAAACCAAGCTCAAACAAGGATCTTTGAAAATGCTGTGTCAATGAGGTTGTAATTGGCCGATGTCGTAAAAAGTGTAGAGCAAGATATTTCCTCCGACAAAAATTAAAGTGACATTTATTGATAAAATTAAACCACTGTGGCTGATTGAAACGAATATTATTTAAAAAGAATTTATTCGTTTATTTTCTAGAACATTCTTTGTTTAAATATATTGCATTAAAAACACTTTTGAATTGTGCCTAATTTCGAAGTTCGGTAATCGGTGCCTGACCTGGTTTTGACTTTCTTTAGCAAGCTACATTTGTTATTCTCCATATTTTGGTTTACAAATTCTTTATCATCATAATGTACACCTGCTGTCATTATAGTGTTTTTAATCGTACATATTGGGGACGTTCTGGAAAAGGAAATTTAATTATTCTGTTTTTCGTGTCTTATTTGTTTCTAGATTATTTGATTCGGGTGTAATGTTGCGTAAGAAGTACAAAGTCCCTTGCCTAATAAGAGGTTATCAAATATATACTTAAGTTCTTTCAACATGAAAGCTAATCATAAATTCGAGGACACTAACATTTTGGCTCAGGATATAGCAGGCAAGAACGTAATAGATGCGAACGGGAATACTAGCTTATCAAACTCAAATAGGTGTATTAAGACTGAAACCGACTTGGCATCTATGGGGTTCACATTAGCTAATAGAGTTGGAGCCTCTACAACAGGATTAAAATTTTTTTAAATAATAGATTTTTTTAATTAGACGGAGAGTAGCTCGCTTTCTTAACTGAAATTTGTTATTTACCTATAAATTTAGAACAGAACCTAAACCAAGAAGCCATATTGATATTTTTTATCCCGAATAAAATCCATTTGATAAATAAAGTTATAGTGTAAAACACATTGTAAGTTCAAGTATATTATTTTGTATGATTGTGTAATATACTGCAATAAAAGAGAGTTGCGTTCTTCTGGGACATGAAATTCTATAATTAAGACGAAGAACTGAAGTCGAGAATTTGTAGAATTAATTGTGAACAAAATAGCTTTTCCTAGTAAGTCTCGTTGAATCCTAAATATCCTATTTTTAGACCTAAATTTCCAAACAAATTGTCGATTTAAATTCGACGTATTGTTTCAGAACGCTTACCGTCGGACACATGATCATAGACTGAACAAAGTTTACTCTGCGTGCTAATGTTTTCCAAACTCCTAAGATCACGGTCCTAGGAATCACGACGCTATCAAACGTGAAAAGCGATTCATAAATTTTCTAGTCCTTTTCGTATAATTGACACCGCCATAGGTACATCCATGTCGTAGGTGATCTTAAATTTTCAATGATGCTATATCCATTTCTTAGATCCCTGCAACCTAGCCAGTATTTATTGCATAATATTGATGATGCTTACTCGGCAATTTATCAAGGTGTGTAATTTAAATATAATAGGTGAAAATTGAAGTTCTGTAATTTCTGCACATTTACTATGACTGTCGTTAATGAAATTTATCATTTAAATTTTTCCTATATTTCAGACATTTAATACTTTTAGTCTGAAAAATCTGAATCGCAAATTTTCACACGTGTTTTGCCAAATCTGACTGAAAGATGAGCGATCTACTTTTCCAACATTTATACATAAACATTGCATGTTGTCCATCGATATCAAATCCGTCTTTACAAGTATTCCAATAAATAAGACAATAAATGTCCTGTGTGGATATCTGCCGTCACTAGTAGAGGAAACATTGACAGAAGTGGACAACGCAAGGAAACTTCTTTTATTATTTCCGTCAAACGTACAATTTTTCTTCCAAGGGACCTTTTACAGACAGATTGACGGATATTGGAAGTCCTCTTCGACCAGTCTCAGCAAACATATATATGCATCATTTAGAAAAAAATGGCGTAACACCATATATCAACAGTGCTCATACTTATATACGCCACTTTGACGCTACTTTCGCACACTGCTACATCACATAAAAAGGGTGGACCAATTATCCAAGTCTTGCGTTACCACTGACTTTAATAAATGATTTTAATAATGAATGCATTAGTGTACTTTTCAGTCAGACAATACGCTCACAATAAAAATTGGCAAGATCGATATTTTTTATTAATTTTGCTGCTGATCGATACAAACAATGCTTGGCTCCCTTTGTATTCGACGTCAACTAAACGGACAGCCCTACCAATATCTGGCCGGCAACGACAACACACCTGTGTACTGTATGTGCTCGAGAACTAGTGGAGCAAATTTCAGCTGGAAACTCAGTTAAACAAGGTTAGAGCAATCACATATCGTTTCAGAACGTAAGTGGACATCGTAAATGTTATAGGAAGATTTGCAATTGTGGCAGACCATAACGTGGTGTAACTATAACAGTATTTGATGAATCTGTCTGGTTTGAACTCTGATTTCAAAAATCGTCATTAATCTTGCACCTGACAGAATCAGAAGCTGCTAACTACACACACACACACACACTCCATATATCAAAATATAAAATACAATTATATTTTGAGTATAAAAACGAATATATAAATATAAGCATCAGTGTGCGCTATATATAATTTTTCTAAGTTGTTTTATCAGTGGTTCGAAGACAAAACAGGTGCGTACTAGGAAATGCGGATCAATCGGATCATCGTGAAACTGATACTGAAAAGCAACAACTCACGAAAGCAACTCGCGGTGAGTCATCATATGTAGTTCGCATAGCGCATCAACCCTAAAAAAATGAACTCACTGACAGATATCAAGCAACAATTTACATACTGTGATTTGAAAAATGCCTACCTTCTAACTTTCACCAATTTATGCATAATTTATTTCAAATTTGACAGAATGATGGCCATATGACTTCTATCAAAATTGGTCACTATTATAGATTTTTTTCTGTTTCTCTTATACATGTATTACAGTTAAACTATCATTGATTTTACAAGTGGTGGTAACAAATTATTAAAATCAGCTTTGCGAGCATGAATTGAACACCAATCTCATTGTATATAACCAGTCGGTGAACAGCATAGCAAAACTACTTATTAGATTGATAAATGTTAGTTAATTAGACAAAGATTTTCTGCGTTGGCACAAATTTATACTATGAAAAAAAACGTTGCACAATTAAAAAAATCAACGGTTATTATATTTAATTGAATCCTGAATGCCAATTAACATAATCATTAAACAATAATTGATTGTGCGTGTTGTGGCAACAATACTTTAAATCAAGTTTGCGAGCTTGGAGTAAACACCAACTCCATTGTATTTAACCAGTCTTCAAACAACACAACAAAACTACTACCGGTCGCACGTACTGACGCGTTTCGAACTTCCATGATCATCATCAGAGTACGACGGCAAACGGACAAGCGAGAATCACACCGCATCGCATATATATGTAGAGCAAAGTTGTATATGCGTCTCTCACCCTCAGGAGTCTTACATACATTGTACCTGACTGGATATGTCGGCTGCTCAATTTCTATGCAGTCACGAACATTAACTATATATATTCATTGCGGTTTGATCCTCGCTAGTCAGTTTGACGTCGTACTCTGACGATTATCATGGAAGGTTGAAACGCGTCAGTGCGTGCGACTGTCGGTAGTTTTGTTATTTTGTTCGAAAACTGGTTACATGCAATGGGATAAGTGTTTACATCAAGCTCGCTAACTTGATTTGAAGAACATAATCACTAGTCATATTATGACGACAGTTTGATTTGTCCATTAACTTTGAATAAGAAATTTTTTTAAATTATTCAAACTTCCTTTCGGGGCTAAAGCTGTAAAATCTTGCAACAGATATAGTATGTATTTCCTTAATATTTCATCTTCCAATATTCTCAAATGAGCGTATCAATATAATTATAGAAAGTTAAGAACTACAATGGAAAAAGAATGCGAATTAACATAAAGTTTTCTTTGCGTTAAATTTGCCGTCAATCAATTTAAAGATAATTGCGGATAATTTACCTGATGAAATTTTAACTGCAATAATTAAACTTTTCCTGCTCATTCATTTCTTAATTATTATAAAAGCTATACATATCGAAAATGATTGGAAAAAAATCAGTGATTTACTGGCAAAATGCGAACTGTCGTTCATCGTTCCAAAATATTTGTTTCATTTTAATCTAATTGTAAGCGTCTAGTAGAGTTGCCTACGTAATATGATCGTGAAAATACGAGTGTATCCTGATTGGAATAATTTAAGTTTGACATTAACTGAAGTTATATATTTCTCGTTTTGAAGAACTATTCTTTATGTAACTAAAAAATAGATATTGAGAGTTTAATAAAAAATTGATTCGAATAGATATTTCAAACACAGCATGAATAGAAAGTGTAACTACGTGTATCAATACGTCTTTCACGTATTTTGCGTGTAAAAGTCGGGGATCACAAATAGACAAAGTATGCTTCACCACATTAAAAATGTAATTAAATGTAATAAAAAAGCATTATTTAAAAATGACTTACTAAGGTGCAGCTCTCGCATATATTTTGTTGTAGCCTAAAATTAGAATAAAGAAATTTATTTATTTAAAAACGAGAATTTTAATTTGAAAATGTTACATCCAATAAATTTTACATTTAAAGTACTTTTTTATAACCTTAAAAATTTATCACCATATTCCAAAGTTCACAAATTTTTTCGATGTCAATTAATCAACTTACAATTTTTATGTGAATACGAGTAATAATGAATGCACCTTAGACTTTGATTAGATGGCGAATATACTCCGGTTTGATCTTCGTTATGCAGTTTGGCGTCGAATTCTGATGACGGCCAGGGAGTTTTAACATGCGTCAAGTTCCGATTCTGACGCTTGCATTGATTTATAAAAGAACTGGTGCTCACCCATGTCAGTATAGAAAATTATGCTAAAAATTTCTTATTAAGATACGTACAATCAATAATTGCTTGTCTGTAGAAAGTTAATTATTGTAGCGAGAGCTGGGAAATAATATATTGGAGACTACAACAAAGTCGTCTAGATGGATGTTCAGCAAATTACATTGCATGTAGGATTGATGGTGGTAGATTTTCTGGCGCCTATTGGTCAGGACAGAAATTGGAAATATTAAATTAAGTACAAATAGCGTTCTATTAAAGTACTTTGCCGAAACATGTCTTATCATTTATTAAAATGACCTTAGGATTGATATTTTGTAAAGCATTAAATTAAATGGAAATACGAACTGAATGAGAAAATGTGATGTTCTCCTGAACATAATGTAGCCTTCAAGCCTCATTAGCTGTTCTATCTAAAATTAGGAACGGAAAAATCAAGCTGGAATAATTATCAGGTCATTTCTTCAGAAAAGCTTTAAAATCTAACACCTAAATCCAAACATTACATTCATTCACCATTTATTTGTTACTAGATTCGCAACACCTAATAAATACTTGCATATATATTACTTCTCCGCAAAAAACAGTATTAAACTGTTATATATTTAATTGAATGATGTCATGCTAACCGCAAAAAGTGATAACTGATATCGATCAAGGCCAGAGTGTATGGATTTACTGGAGTAACATGTGAACATAAATAGTTATAATTCTCAATTTCGGTGAACTATAGCATAAATTGATATCCATCAGGTTGGTACCATGTACCGACTCGGAAACCATAGTGTTAGTACCATGTACCTTTTCGGCACAATATTGGTATCCGTTACTAACACAATAGCCATAGTGTTAGTAACCTTTACAGACTCGGTATATATATTATATAGTGTGAGTTAGCGTTGAAGTCGCATTCACTATCGCAGGTTTACACATTCGTCTAGGAGATTGTACCATCCTATTATTCCACTTTCTTCTACCAAATATATAGTGGTTAGAGGGCGTAATACCGGCTCCTCCTGATGAGTCGCCAGTAAGCACGAAACGAATGTGCATGAGATTATACTTTCCGTTCATGCTGCCTTTGGTGTATCCTTCTGGTCACAACTGAACTAATTTGTTACTAGGTTAGCAACACCTAATACATACTTGCCCGTATATTACTTCTCCACAACAAACAGTATTTAACTATAACATTCATTCATTTGGTTAAAGAGTCAAATTCTGGGCAATTAAAAAGTTCACGATCAACGCAATTAAAAAATCAAAAAAGTACGCCAAAAAAAGAAAAATAATGCTTTTGATGTCAAAACACTATGCTTTCTACATCTGTTGACGAGAAAGTACACTGAAAACAAATTTTTATTGTAGTGAGGCTGTGTTAAAATAGATTCGCAATCTTGGTTTTCTGCTACCTCATGCATTACAATTAATCTTGCCAGATGGAAACAAAAATCATCGCACAGTAAATGTTTTCTTCTTCATTAGCACAAAAGTCTGGACACGTAGAAGTTCTAAAATTCAAATTTAGATAATTAAGTGCAAATTTCCTTTAAGAAATAACAGTATCTTGCATTATTTGCAATGTAATTTACATCCTTGTTCATAATAACGAAAGTCTAGCATATACTCTAACAACGTGTTTAAACTCAGATGATTATTCTCTCCATGTGTAAAAATAAAAAGAAATTTTTAAAGATACAAAACCGCATCTTTCTCATATTCGTTTCAAGCATCTACAAATGGACATATTTTTATATATAAATTGAATAGGCAAAACAAGATAGATGAATTTAAACATGGAGAGAGTGTGAAATAAGGGAACAACCAATCACAGTCACAAGGGGACAATTTATCACACTCTCTCCGTGTTTACATTTATCTATCTTGTTTCGATTTTCAATGTGTCTACAAAGGGATTTTCATTTGTAGATACTTGAAATGAATAGGAAAAGAAGCGGTTCTTGTGTCTGATATAATTTATTTTAAATCCTACACATAGAAAGGATTCTATAAATTTTATTAAGGCTCGAATTTTAAAACAATGATTATAAATTTGGATCTGTCGCAAATTCGTCGATTATTGAGCAGATTATAATTTAATTTATATATATCATACTTGTGGACCAGAAAAAGCGTTATTTTTATTTTCTCCTTCGCAAAATTCAGCTAAAGTGACCTGAATGAGATTACGGTGCTAAACTACCTAACGAGCTTCAATTCAGAAACGCGGCAATAAATGCAAATTATTTTTACTTCGTTCTGCTTGACTTTTATAATCAATTTATGAAATAATGTAAATTATACAAATTAATTTTCCTTTGCGAAAACGCGATACCTGGCTAAATCTATTTAACTAGTTTCGTTCGTTGGTCTATAGTCATAAAAACGTGAGAAGATGAGTAAAAAATAAACAGAATTATACAGTGTATAATCGTATATTAAATTAATTCATGAAACAAATTGTACTTTTGCAGAAAAATTAATTCTTTCACTTTAATTTTTATTATTACATGCATCCTTCATCAATAACCGCCGTTTAAATTTGTGATTAAATTTATACGGATTTATCCCGCGTTCGTTCGTATGTAGAAATGTAAGATCTAAATTTGTAAACAAAGAGTCGCAAGTTTAAACCGATTAATTTAATTAAACTCAATAATGGGTACATTATAATTTAAAGCAATAAAAAAGGGAATAATAAAAAATCTGGTCTAAGTTTGTCAAAAGTATACATTGTAAATCTGATAAATAAGAAAGTAAAAGAAAACAAAATTTCCAGTTGAGGGCTGCAATGTTTCTCCTTCGTTACAAATAATTTCACACAATTTAATCAGCATTAATTTCGTCTTCACAAGGTGTATTCTCTCGCGATTTTAACATTTTATGGCTTGCGAAATAATAGCACGTGCTTTTAGTTAGGTGATCAAGATTTTTTCTGGTCAAAATCGTGCACACGTGATAAGTAGACTTCTTGTCTTCGATCAAATTCAAATTTTTACAAATTTCTGCATTGATAGAAATACTAAATAGCAATTGATCGAAGAAAGAAACCAAGAATCAAATTAGTGTGTACTAACTACATACGTAAGATATTTAATATTTTTCGTAGAAATGAATTGACAAATGTTGAGAGTGCAGTACACTAGTAATTTATCAGACAGATAAAAAGTTCTTTTTATGAATCTTCGTTCGCATTTATACGTGCGCCATATTATTACAGAAAGTGTCAGACATTTTTGAAAGTAAAATGCCTTGTTTTATTCAAATGGATTAAATTTGAGCACCAGCGACATTGTATCTTTAATTAAAAAAGTCATAAAACTAACGTAACTGATGAAGGCAGTTAAAAGTTAAGGAAAATTTGACCTACCATTAAGTTGGATGAAAAACACAAAAAATAATTCCAAATAACTGTAAGTTTGCAAAATGTGCAGCAAATGCATTTTGACACCCAGTTTTGGGGGTATACGTTAAAAACAGAAGACCCGCGCAACAAACTGAAATTGTTTATTTTCAATTCTAATATATTTATAAAAATAGTGAAATCATTGTATATTACAATATATTGAATGATAAACTGATAGCGAGAAACTCCAATGCATACAATATATTTAATGCCATTTGCCTTCGCGAAACCATTAAAAACATCATCATTTTTATTTGCTGAATACCTTATTAATTCTCACATCGATTATTGTTGACATTTTACGAGAACTGTTATTCAAAGAAAGCTGATTATTGCACAATACTCTACGCACCAATGAATGCGAATTTATGCCGTTTATCAAGTTGCCGAGCTTATAATGAACATCAATACCATTGGTTTAAACCAAACAACAAATCAAATTTAAGGCCCGTTCCAATTGTGCAAACTTGATTTAATAATATAATCGGTGATTGTTTACAAACGTAACTTTCTTGCTTACATGCCTTCTTCAATCTATTTGCTTCTGACTGATTTTTTCTCTTTAAACATTTCAGCTTCTTACCTTAATGAATGTTTTTTAGCCCGTCTAAATGCCGGTAATAAGGCAAATACACCTTCTGTATTTCTCTCTATCTCTAATCGCTTTCCTCTGTTTTTGGTAGTTACAAATAGCGCATCGAGTATAATACAGTTGAAACATTTTACTTTTAGTTAGCTCTGTTCTAGTATAGAACATTAGCTCGAATAGAACGTCAGTATTTGCAAAATTGATAATCGCATTTACGCGTGCGTTTCATGCATCCAGACAATCCATCCATAGGAACCGGTATTACGCACAACACCAAATCGATAAATCATTAACAAAAGTGTTTCATTTGGGAAAATTCGATCTCTTATTCGTTCGCGTGATAAAAAAGAAGTATGTTAAGTTTCATATAAATACCATTGCCACATAAAATTTGAAAGCTCGATAACATTAGTGGATTGTGCTAAGATATAATTTAACTAAAACGTTGGTTGTAATTTCTATAAATGTACACCTACAATTATTTATAACCTGATCGTAATCGTTTGTGTGGTTTAACCCGAAACTTTATAAGCAAGAGGTGATTTCTTATCGCTATATTTCAAAACTAATTTCCGAATAAATATCCCACCAGCAGTTTCAAATAGAAAAGTTCTCTTCATTATATTGAATTTTCAGTGTTTATTAAATCTTCGTTCTTAAAAAAAGAGTAAATCTGACGAAACCTTTAACCTTCCAAGTAGTTATCATATGCCCATTTTCATTTATAAGATCGTCTGATGAACAAAATGTTTATGATGTTTTGCTTTGCATAAATATTCGTTTCTTGTGTATAATCTCAAATTCAAAACAAGTCACCAATACTTTTGAAACATATTTTTGCAACTTTCTGCGGAATGTGATGAAGAGTTAAATCTGACAAATGAAAATTTGTGTAAAGAGGAAATGCAATTAAACAAGCATTGATTGCGCGGGCATTTAGAAGAATGTAAAGAGGTCTACATCTCAGCTATCATACCTAGTCGTGTCAAGTTCTATTTCTAGTAACCATTTGATTCAGTGCAATGATAACGGTTATTAACTGGTCGTGTACAATAAGCGCATTTGCATGCATGTAGAACGCACAAACTCCACATAATTGATAGTCTCAGGTTGCACCCATGTTTAATAATTTTGATTGAAAGGCTAATTTATTCTAATTTTGAGCCTATTTTTTGACTAGCAACGCTCAGTACATCGGCAGATCTTAAAAAGAGGCCTTAATTTAAAATAAATCGGCATCTCTCTCAAAAATATTAATCAGGAGTGCAGCTTCGCCAAAAAATCAGCCATTTTTTAACATTTACTACTCAGTGGTCATACTGTTAGTAGTAATATTTTTTTCAGTTCTATACGAAACGGAGTCGGAAATGGCGCTTCTGGCTTTTGATACTAATTCAATTAATAAACTGAACCCCTGCTCAGACGTGCAGAACATAATTCAAAATAAAATCACAAATATAAAGAATACGCCTTCAGAAATAACATAAGGGCCGCAAAATACGACATAACCATTAATTGCGAACACATTCCAGAAATAAGATTTATTAATAAATTTTATTCAATGTATCTGCACTATATATATATATATATATATATATATATATATATATATATTCTATTCTACATAAAACCAACAGAAAAAATTTTTGAAGCCCTTCAAATAAAACAACAAGCAACAGGCCAAAATTTTCATGTTTCATCAACATGATATTCTAATAAACCCTTTTGTGTTCCCTTTTACGTACCTTTATCGGGCACAAGATTTCGACTATATACCTATATTATCATATTTACTCATAATGCGAAAAAAGAGTGATTTATTTTATTTTGGTTCGGTAGCCAATTGCCTTTAGTAAGTGATCGTCTTAAAGCAATATTGGTATTGTATTTAGCTGATATCATTCCAAATTTACCGCTCAATCAACAAGCATGTAATACCAGAATTTTGAGCTTTTCTAACTCTATTCCCATCTTTATTTGATTTATTATTCTACCTTCGTGAGCCAGTTTGTCGTCGTGATAATGATAATAGAGAGTCGAAACGAGTCAGTTCGTTGCGACTGGTGGTAGTTTTGCTAAGTTGATTTATCAATTGTTCGAAGAGAAAACAGATTCGTACTAGGAAATGCGGATCAATCGGATCTTCGTGGAACGGATTGCGAAAAGCAACAACCCAAGAAAGCAACTCGCGGTGAGTCATTATGTGTAGCTCGCACAGCGCATCAACCCTTCAAAAAATGAACTGCTTGACACATATCAAGCAACAATTTACATACTGTGATTTGAAAAATGCCTACCTTCTAACTTTCACCAATTTATGCATAATTTAATTCAAATTTGACAGAATGATGGCCATATGACTTCTATCAAAATTGGTCACTATTATAGATTTTTTTTCTGTTTCTCTTATACATGTATTACAGTTAAACTATCATTGATTTTGCAAGTGGTGGTAACAAATTATTAAAATCAGGTTTGCGAGCATGAATTGAACACCAATCTCATTGTATATAACCAGTCGGTGAACAGCATAGCAAAACTACTTATTAGATTGATAAATGTTAGTTAACTAGACAAAGATTTCCTGCGTTGGCACAAATTTATACTATGAAAAAAAATGTTGCACAATTAAAAAAATCAACGGTTATTATATTTAATTGAATCCTGAATGCCAATTAACATAATCATTAAACAATAATTGATTGTGCGGGTTGTGGCAACAATTCTTTAAATCAAGTTTGCGAGCTTGGAGTAAACACCAACCCCATTGTATTTAACCAGTCTTCAAACAACATAACAAAACTACCACCAGTCGCACGTACTGACGCGTTTCGAACTTCCATGATCATCATCAGAGTACGACGGCAAACGGACTAGCGAGAATCACACCGCATCGCATATATATGTAGAGCAAAGTTGTATATGCGTCTCTCACCCTCAGGAGTCTTACATACATTGTACCTAACTGGATATGTCGGCTGCTCAATTTCTATGCAGTCACGAACATTAACTATATATATTCAATGCGGTTTGATCCTCGCTAGTCAGTTTGACGTCGTACTCTGACGATTATCATGGAATGTTGAAACGCGTCAGTGCGTGCGACTGTCGGTAGTTTTGTTATTTTGTTCGAAAACTGGTTACATGCAATGGGATAAGTGTTTACATCAAGCTCGCTAACTTGATTTGAAGAACATAATCACTAGTCATATTATGACGACAGTTTGATTTGTCCATTAACTTTGAATAAGAAATTTTTTTAAATTATTCAAACTTCCTTTCGGGGCTAAAGCTGTAAAATCTTGCAACAGATATAGTATGTATTTCCTTAATATTTCATCTTCCAATATTCTCAAATGAGCGTATCAATATAATTATAGAAAGTTAAGAACTACAATGGAAAAAGAATGCGAATTAACATAAAGTTTTCTTTGCGTTAAATTTGCCGTCAATCAATTTAAAGATAATTGCACATAATTTATCTGAGGAAATTTTAACTGAAATAATTATTAACTTTTTCTGTTCATTCATTTCCTAATTATTTTAAAATCTACACAGCAAAATTGATTTGCAAAAACCAGTGATGTACTGGCAAAATGCGAACTGTCGTTCATCGTTCCAAAATATTTATTTCGTTTTAATCTAATTGTAAACGTCTAGGCGAGTTGCCTACGTAATATGATTGTGAAAATAAGAGTGCGTCTTGATAGGAATAATTTAAGTTTGACATAAACTGAAATTATATCTTTCTCGTTTTGAAAATCTATTCTCTATGTAATTAAAAAATAGATATTGAGAGTTTAAAAATAAATTGATTCAAATAGATATTTGAAACACAGCATGAATAGATAGTGTAACTACGTGTATCAATACGACTTTCACGTATTTCCGTCTCATTAGTCGGGGATCACAAATAGATGGAGTATACATCAAAACATTAAAAACGTGATTAAATGTAATAAAAAAGCAATATGCGGATGATTCTATCTCTTTTATTATCCTGTTTTAAGAAACGAAATCACTGTTCGTGGGTATCGGCAAAACCAACTATTTAATAATAATTTCATAGCTATTTATATATTAATAGTTTTGCTATTTTAGTTGAAAAAAGCTCAAAATAATGACAAGATTCTGCCGAACTTTACGAAGCAATCTTCATTTACATTAAACAGATATGACGGACGCATTTAAAAATGATTTACTAAGGTGCAGCTCTCGCATATATTTTGTTGTAGCCTAAATAAGAATGATGAAATAGATTTCTTTAAATACGAAAATTTTAATTTGAAAACGTTACATCCAATAAATGTAACATTTTAAATACTTTTTTATAAGCTTAACAATTCATCACCATATTCTACAGTCCACACATTTTGCAGACGTCAATTAATTAACTTACAATTTCTACGTAAATACGAGTAATAAGGAATGCACCTTAGTCTTTGATTAGATGGCGAATATACTCCGGTTTGATCTTCGTTATGCAGTTTGGCTTCGAACTCTGATAACGGCCAGGGAATTTTAACATGCGTCAAGTTCCGATTCTGACGCTTGCATTGATTTATAAAAGAACTGGTGCTCACCCATGTTAGTATAAATAGTTATCAGGTCATTACTTCAGACAATCTTTAAAATCTATCCCCTAAATTCAAACATTAAATTCATTCATTTGGTTAAAGAGCCAAACTTCGGGCAACTAAAACGTGCACGATCAACGCATTTAAAAAATCCGAAAAGGTACGCCAAAAAAATAAAAATGTTGCTTTTGATGTTAAAACACTATGCTTTCCACATCTGCTGACGAGAAAGTACACTGAAAACAAAGTTTTTATTCTAGTGAAATTGTGTTAAATAAAGATTCTCAATCTTGGTTTTCTGCTTCCTCATGCATTACAATAAATGTCGCCAGATGGAAACAAAAATCATCGCACAGTAAATGTTTTCTTCTTCAGTAGCACAAAAGTCTGGACACGTAGAAGTTCTAAAATTCAAATTTAGATAATTAAGTGCAAATTTCCTTTAAGAAATAACAGTATCTTGCATTATTTGCAATGTAATTTACATCCTTGTCCATAATAACGAAAGACTAGCATATACTCTAATAACGTGTTTAAACTCAGACGATTATTCTCTTCATGTGTAAAAATAAAAAGAAACCGCATCTTTCTCATATTCTTCTCAAGCATCTACAAATGGACATATTTTTATATATAAATTGAATAGGCAAAACAAGATAGATGAATTTAAACATGGAGAGAGTGTTGAATAAGGGAACAACCAATCACAGTCACAAGGGGACAATTTATCACACTCTCTCCGTGTTTCCATTTATCTATCTTGTTTCGATTTTCAATGTGTCTACAAAGGGATTTTCATTTTTAGATACTTGAAATGAATAGGAAAAGAAGCAGTTCCTGTGTCTGATATAATTTATTTTTAATCCTACACATAGAAAGGATTTTAAGAATTTTATTAAGGCTCGAATTTTAAAACAATGATTATAAATTTGGATCTGTCGCGAATTCGTTGATTTTTGAGCTGATTATAATTTTATTTACATATATCATACTTGTGGACTAGAAAAATCGTTAATTTGTATTTTCTCCTTCGCAAAATTCAGCTAAATTGACCTCCATGTTAATACCGCACTAAACCACCTAACAAGCATCAATTGAGAAACGCGGCAATAAATGCAATTTATTTTTACTTCGTTCTGCTTGACTTTTATAATCAATTTATACAATAATGTTAATTATCCAATAACCGTAGTTTAAATTTTTGATTAAATTTATACGGATTTATCCCGCGTTCGTTCGTATGTAGGAATGCAAAATCTAAATTTGTGAGCAGAGTCGCAAGTTTAAATCGATTAATTTAATAAATCTCAATAATGGGTACATTATAAATTAAAACAATAAAAAAGGGAATAATAAAAATCTTGCTAAGAAGAATTATGGATCAGTTTGTCATAGTATACCATGGAAATCTCATTAATAAGAAAGTAAAAGAAAACAAAATTTCCAATTGAGGGCTGCACTGTTTCTCCTTCGTTACAAATAATTTCACACAATTTATTCAGCATAAATTTCGTCTGCACAAGGTGTATTTTCTCGCGATTTTTAACATTCTATGGCTTTCGAAATAATAGCACGTGCTTTTAGTTATGTGATCAAGATTTTTTCCGGTCAAAATTGTGCTCACGTACTAAGCAGACTTCTTGTCTTCGATCAAACTCAATTTTTGCAAATTTCTGCATTGATAGAAAACCTAAATAGCAATTGATCGAAAGAAAGAAACCAAGAATCAAATTAGTGTGTGCTAACTCCATACGTAAGACATTTAATGTTTTGCGTAGACATGAATCGAAAAACGTTGAGAGTGCAGTACACTAGTTATTTATCAAACAGATAAAAAGTTCTTTTTAAGATTTTTCTGGCGCATTTATACGTGCGCCAAATTATTACAGAACGTGTCAGACATTTTTGAAGGCACAATGCCTTATTTTATTCAAAAGGACTAAAAGTGAACACCGGCGACATTGTATCTTTAATTAAAAATGTCATAAAACTAACGTAACAGATGAAGGAAGTTAAAAGTTAAGGAAAATTAGACCTACCAATAAGCTGGATGAAAAACAGAAAAAATAATTCCAAATAACTGTAAGTTTGCAAAATGTGCAGCAAATGCATTTTGACACCCAGTTTTGGGGGTATACGTTAAAAACAGAAGACCCGCGCAACAAACTGAAATTGTTTATTTTCAATTCTAATATATTTATAAAAATAGTGAAATCATTGTATATTACAATATATTGAATGATAAACTGATAGCGAGAAACTCCAATGCATACAATATATTTAATGCCATTTGCCTTCGCGAAACCATTAAAAACATCATCATTTTTATTTGCTGAATACCTTGCTAATTCTAAAGTTGATTATTGTCGACATTTAACAAAAACTGCTATTCAAAGTGAGCAGTTTTTTGCACATTTCTCTACGTACCAATTAAGGCGAATTTCTGCCTTTTATCAAGTTGCCGAGCTTATAATGAACACCAATCCCATTATTTTAAACCAATTAACAAAGTAAATTTAAGACCCATTTCAATTGTGCAAAATTGACTTAATAAAATAATAGGTGATTGTATACAAACGTAACTTTTTTCTTGTGTATAATCTCAAACTCAAAACAAGTCACCATTATTTTCGAAACATATTTTTGCAACTTTCTGCGGAATGTGATGAAGAGTTAAATCTGACAAATGAAAATTTGTGTAAAGCATTGATTGCGCGGGTGATTTAAAGAATGTGTAAAGAGGTCTAAAGAATTTCAGCTATCATATTCAGTCGTGTCAAGTTCTATTTCTAGTAACCATTTGATTCAGTGCAATGATAACGGTTATTAACTGGTCGTGTACAATAAGCGCATTTGCATGCATGTAGAACGCACAAACTCCACACTTAATTGATAGTCTCAGGTTGCACCCATGTTTAATAATTTTAGTTAAAGAAGGCTAATTTATTTCAATTTTGAGCCTATTTTTTGACTAGCAACGCTCAATTACATCAGCAAATCTTAAAAGAGGCCTTAATTTTAAGGCCGTCAACATCTCTCTCAAAAATATTAATCAGAGTCACAACTAATAAAAATCAAAGCAATTTGTGGGGCATTAACTAATCGGTGGTCATACAGTTAGTAGTAATATTTTTCAGTTATCTACATAAAAGAAAATCAAGAAGAATTATTATTTATTTATGGAAGCCCTTCAAATAAAACAACAAGCACCATACTTACATTTTCATAAGTTTCATCAACATGATATCCTAATCGACTGGCCACGAATAACATAATTAAACAACAATTTACTAGTATCCAGGCAAGACCGAACAGGCCCTCGACTAGAATCAACAAACATTGGCAACAAACTGAAGAAGAAAAAACAGTTGCACATAGGGAGACAGAAATTTCCAAACAATATGAGCGTTCAACACTGCAATCCACACTTGTGCTGTTACCAAGTAAAAAACACAAATTTGCGCAAAAAGGTGAAACAAAAGACTTCACTTGGTAAAATAGCACTCGTAAACGTAACAGCGAAAAATTCGAACAGATGGTTAATTCTCAAGCCATCTATACAATAATGACCAGATCTCAGAATTTACTTTGCAATCCAGTAAGAAGGACTTTTACATGCAAATAGGCACACATACAAACAGAAACGAATACATGCTTTCCAATCAGCCAAAACAAGAAGAAGAAGAAAAACCGAGTCATATTTGTTGCCACCCACACAATCAAATCAAAAACCCAGAATGTATATAAATGAAATATTGTAGAGCGAAGTTTATTAATCTTGAAATAAATCACCATTATCCATTTTGTTATTAATGTGTTTTTTCGTCTTAATTAGAAATATGCTGTGTAATATTCGAAGGCAATTGACTTATATATATATATATATATATATATATATATATATATATATATATATATATATATAATAAAATTGATATATTTTACCCTAATTGAATATTTGCATATTAAAACTTATATGTACATTATTCATTTTTTATGCCAAACTATGATTGCGTATATGCAAACAAAATTAGCGGTAGATTTCTTGAGAAACCGAGAAAGACGTACTTACTAATTTGACTAAGCCATTTAGTCAAAAAGGTTTCTTGTTAAACCAAATGTGTCAATTGGTCAATACAGTTACATTAATAGAACTGGTATAAATTGCAGTAAATAAAAATAAACGTGTTTCAAACATATTGCTTAATTTTACTTAGAAATTTGTTGATTCTGCTTTCATTACCTGGATATTTTATAGTATTATTTCCTCAGACAAACAGACGGCAAATAATGTGATTATATACCTTCAGAGATGTCGGGGTGTTTTAGTTAAATAAAGCAACAAAAATCCCAGGATACACATGAAAAGTAAAAATGAAAACCGTGTGAAAATTTGCAAAAACTGCCATTGAATATCATATTAAATTGGCATATAATACAAAACTATTAAACACTTAATAAAATGGAGGAGTAATGTTGTTAGTTTGTATGTCGTCACTTTAAATTATTAATAGGTTATCGTGTTTCACATGTGAAATTTTTCTTATACGGTTTATTTTTAATTATTATAATCTAATTTTCTTGCTTGTTGTGCGATATTTTATTTGAAATGTTTGGTAGAAATACTTTAGTAATGGTAGGGTTATCCAGAAATTCATCAATTTCTCTTCCGCAGTATGCATATATGATATTGGAGATTCAAATAAGCTGGCATTCATTTTGCAGATGACGATGATAAAAACCATTTTAAAGTCTTCTATCCCTGAGAAAAACATACTGGCTGATTTCGACAGTTTAAGATACTTTTCCGAGCACAATCATATTTTCTCTGCACTACATTAAAACTCTAGTGCTGCAAATTTAGGACATCTACAATATTAATACACCGTTTTAATAAAATGCGAGAAATTTTAATCTCAAGCACATAAATGTTTTTTTAAGAGAATTAGTTTGATTGTCATAAAATTCGATTTCAACAGGTAGACACGTTTGGTCTAGCATTAGATTGTATTTCATTTTGTTACGGCATTAGTGACAATTGTGTCTTCACTCAGCATCGTCTGTTACTAAGCGCATAAATTAATTTTATTTAATTTTTTATAAAAACTGACATACATATTTGCTAAATATTATAGAGCGATTTCAAATAATAATATAATTATCTAAAATTAAGAAGTTTATTTAGCAAAATTATTGTGAAATTAAAAATTACTTAAAATAGAAGCCATGGTTCATTTGTTGTTCTCGTGAGACCTAAAAGTAACTCGACACTTCAAGTGCTTTTATGTTTTTATGTATATTTTAGAGTAAACTTTTTGACAGCAGGATTTGATTATACAGACATTGACGATTTTCAACAAAACATTGAATAAAGGCGCAATATTAAATAATCCACTTAAACGAATTGCTGTGCAAACGCCACTCATCAGTCGTTGCAAGAATTTCCGTAGTCAAATGTTGAATAAAGCACATCAGATTCAGTATAGAAAAACATCCCCAGTTAATGTTGTTTTAAGGATTATTTCCGATACATTTAATCGAACATCCCAAGTTTAAATCCCGGCCGTCGAAATTTTGGGCAACTACTTTTGAGTGCCCATTTATTTCAAAACTTTTGTAGTGTTCGAATAATGTTTGAACTTTAAAGCAGTTATTAGTTGACATCGACATCATGAACATATATTCTTTTTGGTATAAACTAAGCCAAGTATAAGAAAGAAAATGTCATTCATCAACTTAAATGGTTTTATATATTTTAGCTAATCCACGGTAGTAGCCGGAATAGTGAAGGCACGGCGACTAACCCGAGAAACAACCTATCCACTAAATCAGGTTATTTTCATTATTGTGTAATTCACTTTAGTGTCAGTATATGCTAGAAGCAGATACTTGTGTGTGTGTTTTGCAGTCAACACTTTATAACGGTAATTCGCTGCACTACCTAAAGGATATAATCTTAATTCTATTATTATTGCAGGAATGAATTTGTGCATTTTGGCCAAAAATAAACCTGTTGATGATGATGTTTGGCATTATTTACGGCATTAAATTTTTTGATGATATTATTCAAGGTAAATAGCTTCGGATATGTTTAGAGATTTACATAAACGTTTTCTATGCATAAATAGGAAATTCGTTAAATTTTTTCTGTGCCCGTTTAAGAAAAATAATCCAAAATGGTTCACTTGCTTGATTGTGCAAGGCAGTTTTTAATTAATTCCTTCGAGAAATACTATTGGATTTCATATATATATATATATATATATATATATATATATATATATATATATATATATATATATGTGTATATGTATATATATATATATATATATAGGCTAATGCAAATACATCCAAATCTATAAATTATATGAAGAGAATCTGAAATTGATCTTTCGCGTCAAACCTCAAGATCGTCTGTATACTGAGGTAATCTATAATTTCCAAAGAGAAATTTGTTTAATGAAAATAGTTTGAGTGCCAATCAGTTGTTGAGTCTAGTAGGTCGCATCGAAATCTTTAGCTTCGAACAAAATTTCGTTGGCATCCTGCTTAGTTCGACTCAGACGTGTTACAAACTATAAAATGCTCCGTGTACTTGTTAATTAGCAAGAGTTTCCCTCCGTAGTCTAGCACTTCCAGATTTTGTGCTAAGAGTTGTTAACCCTTATTGTTATATCTAGGCCAGCTAAACAATCAATTCGATCAGCATTCACAAGCGATTGTGTGAATTGGCAACAAAATGAGTAAAAAACAGCCGCGCGACCTCCTCTACTGACATCAAAAACTGGAAACGAAAATGCACTTGGATATACGAGACTGACTCTGCACACCGAACACCATGAGCTGTTTCTGAGGCGATAAAACAAGTCACAGGCACTTTGTGACACAAACAACATTGTACGAGGCAAAAACATATGTAGGTGCATTAGAGAAAAAAGTAAAAACAAGGTTTAAACTCAATTCAATGACCACAAAAGTCACTATGCGATACAATAAGAAAGACTCCTCCAGATACACAGACATATAAGTATTACTACAAATAAAGCACGTCATTAATTAGCAACTATCTTTTGAATGCTACCAAGAAATACATGTTAAGCTTAAAATCATGCCAGTTCACATTCACTTTTATAAATGAAAATCAAACATTGTTTTAAGTGAAATATTTTAATATTCTTTCATAGAGATTGTAAAAATAAATTGGCCCGTATTGACAATTACCATTCACATCCTCAAACAACATTTTTTTACTTTAAAAGTTACTTTATAATATTCAAAAGCAATAAATTATAAACATAAAAACACACTCATATATATATATATATATATATATATATATATATATATATATATAAAAGTTAGAAATTCTAGTTGGATTCAAACCAATGAACTGCGTAAATTCGTTTTTCTAACATATTCTATTTCTAAATTATATATATATATATAAATATATATTGAATATATATATATATATATATATATATATATATATATAGTCTTTATTATGTTCATTGCCTTCGAATATTACAGAATATATTTCAAATTAGGAAGATAATTGACTGGGTGCTCCGTTTCCAGTATTTGATCTGAAACAGCTGATTTGGAGATAATTGGCAATTGGTTTTTGGCTTACAACAACATGATTTCCTGTGTGATAAATATGATATTAACATTAAAACTGGGAAAATTCTCTTTAGTTATTTTATTTAGCCGCAATTTATTTATTGAAGCCGGTGCGTCGCGTCTAGGTATTAAATGGTCATTATCCACTTTGTTATTAATGTGTTTTTTCTTCCTAATTAGAAATATACTGTGTAATATTGGAAGGCATCGGGCATAACAAAGAATATTAAATAATGGGGTTTGTCTTTTACCCGTAAGGAAATAAACACTAAGAAAATTCTCCTTAGTTATTCTAAATGATAATTTTATGAAAACCAGCTTGACGGTATCCTCTCTAGTGCGAATCTGCCGTGATCTGATGTTGACATCAATGAAACGCTCTAAGTAGTTGTTCAAAAGCAAAATTTTCATAAGGTAGCCTAGTTCTTTCTTGATCTTCGGTTCAGAGCAGATCTCCCTGATTCCGTTTGCTAGGTCGTTAACCAAGTTTCTTTCGTGGGATTTTGGCACACTGTTGTTGTAATGAATGTATTTCCAGGTGAAAGTGGATTTTCGACGTATGGACAGAGTCAAATCCCCATTTTCTTCTTGAGTGAGTTTGATGTCAAGGAAGAGAAAACTGTCGTCTTTCTCTACCTCGAGAGTGATTTTGATGTCTGGATCGACTCCATTTGCTTGTTTGAGAATTTCGGAAGGGTCTGCTGCTTCTGAGATGAACAACAAGATATCATCTACATACCTTTTGTAGAATGCGCTATGGTCAATTATACATTTTAGGCTCGTTTTTTCAAGATAATACATGTATACATCTGCCAGGAGGGGTGCACTGCTGCTTCCGATAGCTACACCATTGATCTTACGGTAATATATCCCTTCAAATATAAATTGCACTTTTTCGTTCATGCTAGTATTATGCCTATGATATCATCGGTGTCTATAGAAAAATGGTAAAACTTATTTTTAATCAGGTCACACAAGATCGTCGTTGTCTTATCCAGTGGAATGTCCGTAATTAAGAACGAGACGTCAAACGATACCATTTTATTCAGTAGAATGTTCTTTCCCGTCAGTTCATTTGCTAGCTCGAAGGAATCCTTGGTAGTGTTTTCATTTATGATGTTTCGTATTGGTTAAAGTATTTTGCAGAGAAACTTAGCTGGTTTATGTTGCGGGGCGTTGATCATTGACATAATAGGCCGCATCGAGGGAGCTCCTGAAGCTGTCACGTCTTTATGAACTTTTGGTTTGCCGTACAATCTTGCGGTGTTTTTTTCCGACAGAGTTTGTCTTTTGGATGTCTTCTATGATTTTTTATCTAATATTGGCATCAGCCATTGATGATAAGACGGGTTTTTCTATCTTTTTCAGAATTTCATTAATTCCTGATTCGATATTTCGTTGAATCATCTTTCTGTTAGATATGTGCAACTGTTTTTTTTTCTTCAGTTTGTTGCCAGTCCGACTGAATATTTGTTGATTATGGTCGAGGGCATGTTGGGTCCTGCCTGGATACTAGTAAATTTTTGTTTAATTATATTATTCGTGGTCAGTCGATTAGAATATCTTGTTGGTGAAACTTTTGAATATTTAGGTGAGGTGCTTGTTGTTCTATATAAAGTGCTTCATAAATAAATAATAATTTTTCTGATTTTGCTTTATGTAAAATTGAGTAATTGGTCGAATTGACTGGGTGCTTTGTTTCCAATATATGATCATAAATAGCTGATTTTTCTGACAGTGTCAAGCCTTTTTTAATCAATTTCACATAAAGAAAAATCAGCAAAATTATTATTTATTTATGAAGCCCTTTCTATGAAACATCGAGCACCTGACCTAAATATTGAAAAGTTTCATCAACATGATATTCTAATCGAATGGCCACGAATAACAAAATTCAACAACAATTTACTGGTATCCAGGCAAGACCGAACAGGCCCTAGACAATAATCAATAAATATTCAATCGGATTGGCAACAAACTGAATATAGAAAAACAGTGGCACATAGGGAGACAGATATTTCGAAACAATATGAGCGTTCAACACTGCAATCTGCACCTGTGCTGTTACCAAGTGAAGAAAACAAAATTGCGGAACAAGGTGAAACGAAAGACTTCACTCACAAAAACAACATTCGTACACGCAAATTCCATCAATGCGAGCAGATGGTTAACTTTCAAGCCATCAAAACAATAATAACCAGATCTCAGACATCACTCTGCAATACAGCGAGAAAGACCTTTCCATGCAAACAGGCACACACACAGAAACAAACACATACACACTTACTAATCAGCTTAAACAAGAAACAGATTTAAAACCGAGTCAGATATGTTGTAACTTACATATTCAAATGAAAACCCAGGATATATAAATAAAAGGTTGTGAAGTGATTTTTCGTTGTCTCGAAATAAATGGCACTTATCTACTTTGTTATTAATGTGTTTTTTCCTATTAATTAGAACTATATATATATATATATATATATGTAAATTCTCCATGTGAAATGGTGTCAGTAGAATAAATTCAAATAGCGTATAGTAATAGGCACGGGTGGAACAATGAATAGAGTTCGAGGCTGAAAAGCAATTAGTACAATTACTGTAACTTAAACGCCTGTTTTAAATAAAATGGTGAATACACGTCTGCAATTGCACAACACATCATCAAAACATCGCACGTATGTTCTCAAGGCGTGGCATTCAAAGTAATTCCTAAATGCAATAACAAATGGAGCTAGCCACATACGAAGCCTTATGGATAAACAAATTGCAGCCGGATTTATGCAAGCAGAGAGGCAGGTACAGGCATAGAGCTTCAACTGGAGGGGACTCACGCAATTGATTGGTTTCTCTTTTTTCACACTCTCTCGATATTCACATATTTCTATCTTGTTTTGCTCTCCAATTTATATATAAAGATATGTTCATAATTAGATATTTGAGGAGATCATGCTAAAGAAATTTTTCTTGTATCTGATCAAATTTCTTTTTGTTTTTGCACAGCAAGGATATGTATATATATATATATATATATATATATATATATATATATATATATATATATATATATATATATAAATCTATCCTTATATTGCGTTTGTTTAGGAAGTGTGGGTGCACTTGTTTCTCCTGATATTCTATATGGTTAATAACACGCATGCCATCATTATATACCTAGATTTAATACGCGTTTTGTTTTAAGTAAAAAAGATTAAAATATTTATCCATTTAGCATTATATTTTGCCGTTCATGGTTTAACTAATAATGAACCTACTGATGATTGGAGCAGGTACAGTGGATTTCAGAATGAACGAAAATTTTTCTGAGGAATCAACTTATAATAAGCGCTTGAGGCGGAAGATAGGCTGGTAGATAATTTATTTTAGAACTATTCTACCCATCACATTCTGGTGCTTCAATATTTTTCATTATACTTAAACTGGAGAAACGTTGTCTAAAATAGAGCGTACGGATGATAAATACCTATTGAAATTTAAAAACAATAGTAAATATATTATTTGTATAGGCTGAAATTCGTCTTTTTGTTTTGGTATTTTGAGTGCATGATTAATATTTTCCGACTTTAAAGTAGACCAATGTCGTATATTTTGTAATATAGCAATATACTTCCAATATGCCTAATTGTTTATAATTCACTTGCTTATAAGGAGGGGCCAGCTCAAAACAAAGTGTTTAAATACGACTCGGAATTTATATTTAGAAGGCTGAAACCTATTCCGACAGATTTTACTCGTATTTGGATAACCTAGAAATGAAAGGTGTTTTGTCCATTATCGAAAATTGGAAGAACTCATTTTAAATTTACGTATTCGTTCGCATTTTCTTATCAAGTGTGTTGTTTCTTACGATATTGATGAACTTATGTAGGTGGATGGAGCAGACAGTTAGTAACTAGACTTAACGCACTTGGCCAGTTAAAGGCTTGATTTAATTATCTTGCCATCGTGCAACGGATTCCGGATGTCTTATGCAAAATTTCACATTGAATTGCGATAGAGTCATTTGCTGAATACAAAAACCGAAAATTAGTTGACGATCTATACATATTTGTGGATGAATAAATTGCAACTTTACTTGTTACTACATGTCAAGCAGGTCCTGACATTGATCCGGAACTAGAGGTTGTGCATTACACATATCATGTTCTATACGATTCGACCATTGGGAGTGTGTTCAGCTTCATAGACAAAACCAACCAGGAATTTTTAGGCAGTAAACTTGAAATTTAGATATAAACCGCCGTGTCGTGAAAGGTTTGCATTGCAAACAAACGATTATCCAATTTAACAATAATTGTTTGCGCGGGTGGTGGTAACAATGCTTTAAATCATGTTTGCGAGCTTGAAGTAAACACCAATCCCATTTTATTTAACCAGTCGTCGAATAGCATAACAAAACTACCACCAGCCGCAACGCACTGACGCGTTTCGACCTTCCTTGATCATCATCATCAGAGTACGCCGGCAAACTGACTATCGAGGATCAAACCGCATTGAATATATATATATATGGAAAACAAATTTAGATATGCGGCTCTCACCTCTAGAAACGATTATCCCATATTGGCAGCTTCATTCGGCTGTAACCTAGACGGACTCCAATTTCGCCGTGGTCTGGTGCTTGGCGCCGGACATCTCGAATGAATTGAGAATTTCCATAAAAATGGACGGACTTGTCGTATATAATAATATGAGAAAAATTACCCGCACGCTACATGTCGAATTTAAATCACAACAGGCCCGATTAAACTCAGGTAGTTAGACTACGAAACACCAACTTTCTTTGTCGCTGTATGCTTGTGATCCGCCAGAAATGCTTTTTGCTGCGAACATCTACATGAAGCCACAAACTATATATTATTGTTAATTGCATTTGATGTGTTATCCTTCTGTTTTCTATTTTGGACCTACCAATAAAGTATTATTTCAGTTGAGACAGCCTCTTCTGATAACAATGTAAAATTAACTTAACCCAGCGCAATCGTGACAGGGTTTGGTCAAATTCGGGTTTACAACACCCCATGCAAATAGACAAGACATTAAATTGGTAAGTCATGCTAGTTTATTCAGAAATTTTTTTAACAAACGAACGTGTACTCCATGAACTAATTTTGTAAATGTCACAAGAAAGGTAAGCGGAAAGTCGAACAACGTATGCTTAATGAATATTTGCTTCATTCAGAAGGTTAGTGCGGTTGAATTGGATCAGTCCTGGTCGCTTCGACCTCTTCATAGCTCGGAGGCAACATGGGCATTTGCACCTCCCTCTGGCTTGGATAACTAGCGCCGCTTGGATGCACTGCGTTGGCATTTGGCCCAGCGAATGTTTGTACAGGATAGGCAGCCGCCGGTTGTTTGCCATCGTTGAACGTCTGGTAGGGTACTGGCTGGACGTCTGGCAGCCGTGGATCTGATGCAACCATAACTTGGGGCGTTTCAGCAGATGCTCTATTTTTGTATTTTCTCCATTGCACTGTGCAGAGGTGGAGTTATTTTAAATCAATACAAAAATAAGAACGAAAGCTGCATTGGATCAAATAATTTCAAAGTTACACAATATTATGATTTGCTATTGGAATCTTAGCTTTTAACAATTAGAGAAATATCTAAATATTGTTTAAGATATCAAGAGGTTTGGTCTGCATAAGTCGTTCATGTTTTGTTGCCCGAATTGACACAACCGCGATTTGAACCTTGGAGCATTAACATAACAGCCATTAAATGCAATCTATGGGCCTCCGAAGCATACCTAGGTGGTATCGCATTTAATTCTGAATTAAAACTAAGTATTCACGAATATTTAATGAATGACTGACAACGCAACTATCTAGAAAAGTTATATTACATAAATATTTTATAAATAAATTTACAATAAAATATATAAAATAATATATACTATTGAAGTAAATTAAATCCATTCATATATACAAATCTGTATATAAAGAATGCCTAATAATAATGAAAGCCCTAAGTTCAGTTAATATAGAAAAACCATATGTGATGCTTAGTTTACTGTACCTGGAGGAAAATCTGACCAACAATTTAAGTTGTTTCAAAATTAATAATTTCAGGTAATCTGTGGCTTGTGTTGCATAATGAATATATCGCAAAGTCCCAAAGTTAATTGTTAGCATAGACGGTTTATACGTCAGGTCAGTAGCAACGCCAAATACGGAATGAGGGAATAGAAGACGAACAAAGGAAGATATGTTGGTAGGTAATTGTAAGATGCAGCTTAATCGCGGCTTGAGTCGAGCAGGGACAAATTTACAAAAATCTAAAACAAATTTAGAATGCTTCAAGTCCCGTTCGTGGCAATTCATGAAATGAAAGAAGCATTGATTGCGCGGATTTTGATAAAACGTATTCAATTTAAGTTTTCGACCTTGAAATAAGCGCTAATTCCTTTGTATCTAACCAGGCGAAAACATATTAAAACTATTGTCAATCACTGGGGCTGACGCGTTTCGACCCTACCTGATCATCATCAAAGTACGACGTCAAACTGAATAGCGAGGACAAATACTGCAGTGCATATAAACGTAATGTAAAATTAGATGTGCGTTTTCCATTTCTTGTAGTCTTGCATAAATTGTTCTTGATTGGAAATGTCGGCTTCACGATTTTGAATTCAATTCCGACGTTTACATTCTGCAGCTTTCGCCGCATCTATACAAGTTATGCAATTATATCGTGATTGATTACGCGAGTGATGTTAACCATTCCCTAATTGAAATTTGTGACCTTGAAATAAACACCAATCCAACTGTTTATATTGTGCATAAGAGACTACTAGAATTGCGAGCATCTTATGCAATCTTGCATTGCATATAATGCGGATCGATATTCACAGGTCAGGTTAGCGTCGTAATCTGTTGATGAGCACGGATGTTGGGGAACCACCAATAGGTGTGACTGATTGTAGTTTTTCTATGTTTATTAACGAATGGTTAAATAAAATGAGATTGGTTTTTATTTCAAGCTTGCAAACTTGATTTAACCTATAAGTGACAAAGACTGTCTAGTTTAATTACTTCATTTCCCATCTCCTGCAATATCTCGTTTATACGAGCCATATATAAATATGTTACTCTGAGATGTTTACTTTTCTGTTCATTATTGTCTGGTGGGGTTTTCCATTTCGACGATGGGAAATGTTAATTGTAATGAGTCTATACAACAAGGTGGTCGCACAGAATTAAATATGTCTCCTAAGATGCCCTGTCCGGCAGCGATACTCGTCTACTGCAACCACCATGTTAGATTACGTAATTTTATATCTCTTTGCTCTTTTCAATCTAGAAATAACGCATGATTTATGATATTAATAGAGTGGGTGTAGGTCATATCTCTGAGCCGAAAGTCGAACTGTCAAATATCGAAAATATTTCTAGTAAACTACAAGCTCTAGATCCCACATAAGATATACACATTAGCGCATTTAATGTGCAAACAATAAAATAACTTTGAAAACAAGGAATTCCTTTGAACACTTTTTGACAAATTTTAAATTATTTTAAATTGGTTTTCTGACACTAGAATACAGGTTTCTATGGGAATAACAGAATTTGGTGCACATTCCTTATCTACGCGATATTGGTTTGAAAACTGGTCTTTTGATTAGCGTCGGTGTGTTATTAGAACTTTGAAAATGGTCCTCGGACTCAGTTACCGAACTTTAAACAACTAATATTAGATTGACCTGCATTTCCAGAGGTTCGGACGAATGGCTTGGGAGCCTTTGGTGTGATGACTCCACGCAGTAGAATGCAACGCGTACTTGGAAATGTTGGTCAATCGGTTAATTGAGGCATGGAGAGCACAAATGAACCATCCTCGAAAGAAAATCGTGGATACGTCTAATATAATGCGCACACTGCGCAAATCTAGGGTAGTTTGGCCGGGGATTTAAAAATCTACTTTGTTTGAATGCTCCATCACGCTTGATAACACAAAGTTTTCTTGTATCAACAACGCGGAACGCCAACCTTGTTCAACCATCAGAGTATGACGTACAAGCATAATTCTATTGTATAAACAGGAAATGCACACGGTGCATGTCTTGACTTGCGCGGTGGACGAGTTGCAGGACACTGAAGGGTATGTGCCCGTATTTTAACCCCGGTCGTGGTACTTCTGGCAGTGCTTGATAGGTGCCAATCACGGACGAAGCCTGTCTACGTAGTGTCTGCGTTATAACGACAAATTGGAGTGGCTGCACCTGAAGAAAAGTCTGCCAAAGGAGAACACGCTGCTATGTCATTGGAAACTTTAAGTAGCATGCGCCCTGGGGTTAGGGTCACTCAGTGAATGCTTTTCCTGAATCTAAAACAAATGTGAACAGGTCACGAAGATTATAACACTTTAAAAGAAACATGTTGCCCGACAGGGAATAGATTATTTACCTGATTTTCGGATTGCGTACCGAAATGTTTGAATCCACTGTCATCATGATTTTCCCAGATATTTCGACCTCCGGGTACAGAGGTCTTTTTCAATGGCAAACACATCACCCACTAAGTTGACAATCAGTATGTTAAGTGGAAATATTAGTTTAAACTGCCCCATTTATATTTGTTGTTAGATCTCTTAAGCATAACTTTTTTTTAATGCTAGGAAATATTATAACACTTCCTTGATGAGCGCCCAATGTTGCTGAGTTTGTTCTATGTGATAATTGTAATAACATCCGTAAGTACGTGTGATTTATTGCTCATTTTATAACCAACTAGGGCCGAAATGTGTCAGAACGTGTGTTATTTGGCGTCATTTATATGTTGAACAAAACAATGACGCAAATGGCTACGCAATTTTTTCTGTTTGCGAATGTGATATTTTATTCACCATTGATAGAATTGAATAGAATTCATTTTTAAGCAGTAAGTCCAATCAAAATCCATAAAAAATCAGAAATTCTTAAACCAAACTCTTATGCGCCATGGACGTAAAAAATTGAATTTTACCCTTGATATATCCTCTACTGTGCGGTGTAACAAATTTATTTTATAACCTAAACTATATGCTTCAATTAAGCATGTATGTTATCTTTGAAAATGTACACCAGTGAAGAGTTTGGCATACTCCATTTTGAGATGCTTAGTAGTGTAATTAATTTGAACGCCAACCAAAAATATTGCAAATGAGTATTTAGTAGTCAACTAAAATGTCATCTAAACTAAATTGGTTAATTCAATCACCAGTAATTTGCCTTTTGCGAAAGGCAATTTAGATATGCATAATAAAAAAATGCAAGCAATAACACGCGTAAACATTAAATTATTATCTGCATTTTTATACTCCAAGATACGCTTATCAATAAATTTGGGAATGTTACAAAATGGTTGAGTTTAGAATTATGCAATTACAATAAAATTGCTTACCGTAGCGTATTATGCCGAAAATTGTTAGAGTTACAACGACAGTAATTGGTATTGCGATCCAACCGTATTGACTTCTCACACTGAAAGGTGAGACGAACATGTAATGTGACTGTGAGTTAATTCTGAATAGCTGTGCAAAACACTTGCGCAATTCTTGCAACTCCATTAGATATAATGCTAAATCTGAAAGAAGGTAATTTCATTTTACCTGGCTTGTAAAAGTTGTTACCTGAAAACTTCTAAATACGCCCGAGTGCATCATTGCTTTCATTAGTGTGACGTATCTGAGACCACTGCTATAAATTCATCCTTAATAAAATAACATCTGTTTTGTCTACTTTGCTTCGCGAATAAGATTTTTAATGAAATTTCAAAAAAAGTATTAGAAGCAACAGAAACTAAATATAATAATAAGTTGAATTCATAATATGCGACCGCAACAGCATCTTGTCAAGATGATGCTTCTTCTTCGGTATACAGCCTTTAATGCCCTCTGGGTTGATTTGGGGTCATTTTACGAAGAATTCCGGATCATATGACCGCTTTGTAGCCTCATAACTGATTTCGAAATATGATTTAACAATAATTCGAAAATGTGACATTGAATAACGTTTTTTAGTTAAAAATGCAAGAAAATTTATTTTATACTTAACTTCTATTTGGAAAGCGAGACTTAACAAAATTCATAGTATACATTCCATGTTCAAAAATGAAGAAAAAAGTTTATCAGATGGAAGGACCATTTTTTTAAATATTCTTCTTAAGTATCTACAAACTAATATATATATATAATGATATGTTCATTTGAAGATACATGAGAAGAATAAAAGAAAAAACGGTTCTTCCATCTGGTAAAATTTCTTTTTCTTTTTGCACACGTAAAGGGTACTGTAAATATACAAATTTAATTTCTTATTCACATCGGCAATGATTAACTTAGATGGCTGCCTAAACCTCTATTATGCATGGTTGCTGGAGAGTTTACATGAATTTATGTCACAAAACTTTATCGTGAATCCATGTGACTATCAGTTCTGACATTGAATTTAATTTTCTGGTTGGCTTTTCCAACAATTCACTTAGCGACGATTTTGAAATTGTATTACTCTTAGAACTTGGCTCTGATTATTTTATAGATAGAAAACATGCTTATAATGAAAATAGACTAAGATAGTGCGATGGATAGTGGAAAAGAGTGCCAAAGCGATTATAGAAATGAATATAGAATATGGAATTTCTTTTTTTGGATTCAAACTACAGATGTTCCACTAAATAGATAACAACATTAAAAATATACAATAGATCAAATACACAAAAACACATAAATGTATTCATTAAGTCATATATAAATAATTAAGTCTAGATAATAGTGTTATAGGCTTCATTGATAAAAAAACAACCTGCAGAAATATCACGCCGTACAATATATCAAATTTTAATACAATTGTTTTAATAAAGACAAAATAAAGACTTTTTAATGAATCCCTATAATACCATTATTAATTATACAAATAATAATAGATTTTTCATTGGGGCTTTCAGATTCAATAATAGGAAAGATAGAAAACATGCGTATAATGAGAACAGCCTGAGATAGCAAGAGTGAGAAAAAAGAATGCTCACGCAATTTTAGAATAGAATATACATTATAGAATACCTGTATTGAATTCAAACCACAAATGTTACATTAAATATACTAAATAAAAAACTACAATAGATAAAATAAATTACATCTCATAAATTTGCTCATTAAGTCACATACAAATATGTAAGTCTAGATAATTTTGTTATATATATATATATATATATATATATATATATATATATATATATATATATATGTGTGTGTGCGTGTGTGTGTGTGGAGAAAGCTACAGGAAGTTAGTTTTTCAGACGGCATAGAAATTGTGCAGCCGACATTTCCAGTTACGTACAATGTATGCAAGACTGCTAGAGGTGAGAGCCGCATATCCAATTTTGTTTTTCATATATATACAATGTGGTTTGATCCTCGCTAGTCAGTTTGCCGTCGTACTCTGATGATGATCATGGAAGGTCGAAACTCGTCAGTGCGTTGCGACTGGCGTTAGTTGTGCTATGATATCCGATGACTGGTTAAATACAATGGGATTGGTGTTTACTTCAAGCTCGCAAACTTGATTTAAAGAACAGCTTCCGTCATGTTTGGCAAACCCTTTGCGTTGGACTCCAAATAGCGGCGACATATTCCAGTATTTGCCTAAATCCTTGATTTCTTGCTGAAGTTTAATCTCGAAACATCATTAATCACAACATTTTGAAATTAAAAATAAATGTTTTGTCCTATTTCTAAATTGTTAAGCTTTTGTTTGTTTACTGTTTATTCTCAAACTTAATGTCATTATGTAGCTAAGCAAATCAAACTAATTTAATGTTATGCTAATTTTCAGAGTTCTAAATATTTTTTAATCTATTGCTAAGATGATTTTTAATTCAACAGCAAATTTGCAATTTCTACCATTAAGGCCCCAAGCCTTGAAATGCGAAAATATTATTTTAAAAAGAAATTGGTCCCAAGCTTGATACTTGTGCAAGTTACTTGTAACCGTTACTAACATTTATCGCAAAAAATTCACTTAATTATTCATTCTTCTATTAAATAAATAATATCTAATTAATCTAAAGGTATTCGGCAAGGTATTCAATAAACTAATCAATTCATAAGATTGCCAAAAGATATCGATTTAAAAGCTTTTGCGATATCAATAAAGACTATTAATGCATACAACATTTTATCATCTAGTTCAATCACATGCTTCTACACAGACAGCGTGTTGTAATTGTCGATCGATCTTTCGAAAAGCCACGTTGTCTTTTATCAAAATCAACCGGCAACATGGATTCCAAATAATCTAGTATTAATCGTTGTATTATCTTCAAAAATAATGAAATAATAGAAATTTGTCCATAAGCGCTGGCACACGTAAATATGAAATTCGTTATTCAATAAATGGAAGAATTAAGACTTTTAAGGTATCGTCTATTCTTTTCAATCACGACCAATAATGCTGATTTTATTTTATATCATTCCTATACAGCTGCATTATTTTTATTTTGTGAAATAAATCTGATAAATAAGGTGATGGACAGCAATAAAGATAGGCTGTACAAAAGAAGAGAAAATTTAATCAATTGTTGCGTAGTGCAGAAAGCAGTTTTTCATATTAGGTCTAAATCTGTTGTAAACTCATTAATTTGTCTTCGTTTACAAAATTTAGGATTGTTTTAGTTCATTAAATTCGACTGCAAATTGGCATGAATGTCAATCCCTAAAGTTGTTAACGTGCTCTTCATCAATCCCTTCTTGGATTCGGCAGTAAGGCTGATTTTAGCACCAACTAGTTGGCACACCTCTTGGAGTTGGTCTCGTAGTTGAAAGTCTATAAATTGAAGAATACCTTCTATTATCCACATCCTCTAATAAGGAAGATTAAATAGAATACAGCGGTCATGTTATTTTCTTATTACGTGTGCATATAGTGTTCTTATCTTCTTACCAAAGATTGCTCGATTGTCATGCGTTTTCTGTTTCGGTGTAATGTAGAACACTAATGCTAGGCATGCCGATGTATTGTCGTCCATACAGAATATCCTCAGCAATGTTTCACTTGACAGCTAATGCAAAACCAATTCAGAAATGCTACTTTTTTAATTCAGATTAACATTTGTATCCAATTAGAACTTATTGCAGGTTGTAAACTGGCCTACTGCTTTGAAACGTAAATATGAATACTATATCTAGCAAAATAAAGTATTTGGATACTGTTTTTTATGGAGACCAAATTTATGCAAATATTTATTAGAATTTGCTCACCTGGAAGCAAATTAGTTCATATATGAACAGAAGGATAAATAAAAATATAATCCCGTACACACTCGTTTCGTGCTTACTGGTGACTCATACGTAGGAGCCGGTATTACGCATTTTGCCCTCTTTATATTTTGGTAAGGAATTTTGGTAAAGAATGTGGGACAATTCGACGGTAAATTTTCCTAAACGAATGTGCACGCCTGCCGTAGTGAAGCTAAATTCATATAAGGTCTTCGACAACTCGACTTCAAAGCTAGCGCACTCTATATAATATATATGCCAAGTCTGTAAAGGGCACCAACACTATGGCCAATGTGTCAGTAACCGATACCAAAATTAGAGTACGAATAAAGTACATCATACTATCATTATGGTTGCCGAGTCAATACATGGTACCAACACGATGGATTTCAATATATGCTAAAGTTCACCGAAAAATAGAAATACAACTATTTGTCCAGCAAATCCATAAACTCTGGCCTTGATCGATATCAGTTATCACATTTCGTGGCATTCACGATATCGTTTACTGAATTCTATAACAGTTAGATACCGTTTGTGACGGTGAAATAATATATATGTAATTTTTTTATTGTATTGCGCACTTATCATAAAATTGTTTACATTATGACCAGAAGGAAAAACCTATGTCAGTACGAACGAAAGGCATAATCTCGTGCACATTCGTTAAATTCACATGAGATTTTACTTTCCGTTCATGCTGTTTTTGATTTATCCTTCTGATAATATTTGATCCAATTTTTGACTGTAGTGGCGCAACAGCTAATACATGATTGCATGCATAGTAATTCTCGAAAAGAAACAGTATATATTTTATTGAATGATGTCATAATTAACACTAAAAGTGATAATTGATATAAAACAAAGTCGGAGTGTTTGAATTTGCTGCATTAACAGATGCTTGTAAATAATTGTGGTTCCCAATTTTAGTGAACTCTTGCATACGTTGCAAGCTATTGTTTTGGTACCATGTGCCTTTTCGTCGTTGGTACTATGTACATATACGGTACAATAATGTTCATATTGGGTACTGACATAACGGATATAGTGTTAGCGCTCTTTCTGGCTTGATACATATATCATATATAGTGTGTTGGCGTTGAAGTCACCTTGTCAAAGATTTTATAAGAAGTTAGTTCTACTATAACGGGTCTACACATTTGTATAAGAGTTTGTAGCGTCCAATTGTGCTGCATTACTCTCCCAATTATACAGTGGACATGGGACGTACTGTCGACTCCTAGTGACGAGTCACCAGTAAGCATGTAACGAATTTGCACATTAGACTATACTTTCCGTTCATGCTGACTTTGCTTAATTATTCTTGTCAAATTTGAACTAGTTTCTTTCTTTTTTATGCATCACCTTATACACAATTACATGTAAGCATTTTACTTAAGAAACCAAATTAAATCTGATTAATGATTTTATGTATTTACGTATACGTTAAGTTGACTTACATTAATCCTGCGTTGACAATTCTAAAGGCTAAATTGTAAAAGAGAAAAAGTAAATCTTCGTTTAATAACCGATAAAATTATCTTTTACAAATGTTTGATACACAAAAAGTCGCAATATCAGTGAAGGTGAAAAAAAATTATAGTGATTTTTGGGGCACAAAATAAATTTGTTCGTTGAAAACAGAGAATGAGCAGAGTGCAATATCGATAGCATGCTCAGTAATAGCTCGTAGAAAATATTTGATAAATTTATATTCTGGAAGCAGCAATGTTGACCACAAAGTAAGAGTAAACTGACACCAATTTTCAATGCAATTCCATAGGCGATATCTATAAACCAACATCGTTTCAAGTGAAATAAATGGGAGAATACTCATGAATTTTATTACAAAGTTTTAAAGAGATTAGTATATCACTATACCTTTGGATAACTTAATTTTAATCGAGTAGTTTTGTATTCGCAAAATCAATATATTTGATTAAGACGGGTATAGAAATACGAGAAGATGTATATTTTGCTTCGGCCAAAAGCATAGCAATACTGTGTTCTTAAAAACGAGAACACGCTTTGAAAGAATTGTAGAAACCGATTAGCCACTATAATGTAGAGTTATTACACAATCAGTTTGGGCTAAATGACATAGAAAGAAGGCATTACTAAACTAACATTTTTAAGTGTACATATTATCAAATATTTAATTATGGCGCCAGAAGAATTTGTCGATTTTATCATCAATTTATGGCATACAATTATCTACAGGCGCGTTTCGTTCTTGCATAATTGCTAGATTAAGCCGTTTATCTGGCTTCCTTTAACCTATACATGTATTGCGATTTTATCCAAGTTTATAACAGGAAAGTGTGTGAGACTGACGTTAGGTCTAAACATTTGTGGAATTATTCAGGCGCAATTTACCTGTGTTTACCTTAAACGTGCCAAAGTAACTCAAAGTATAGACGCCTCCAACTGAACGACTAACGGTTGTGTAATTGTGAAATGTTACACGGGTGAAAAAAATTTTTTTTAATGCCTTGATCGTGAATTTCGCAGACATATTGTTGCAAAATTTCAAGTCAAGTAAATTTTTGGCAAGGCTTCAGAAGTTGTTGGACATATATCTCATTTTTATTTAAATTAATCAATATTCTATTTACTCCATGCTACCTTTCTCTATTGTTGACTACAGAAAGTCGACAAATGCTAGAATATTATTGGTAATATCAGTTTTATTATTTTGTTCTACTCTTCAATCGATGAATTTTAGTTACTTTTATATACTCCATTGCAATTGTTTATATAAATATTACCTCGAAAATCGGCGATTTGTTGTTTGTTGCAGTATGAGACTTTAAAATTAAAGTTATATATTAGTTAAGCTACATTCGTATAAGTATATACTGCGTGATTAGAGAGAAATAATCTTAAATGTGCAGCCCAAAAATATTCTAGATAATTTGAAGAAAAACAAAAAGATGTTTTGTGTAAAATATAAATATTCAAAAGTTCAGGAACAATTTTTCTAGAATTTTAATCAAGGGTTAATTTGAAGATCTGCTTTTCATGAAATAAGTTATATTTACTTTGTTTTAATTTTTTTAAATGATTTTCAGTTCGTTCATTTATCGAATAAAACCCATTTTCACATTTACTTAAATCAAATTCGCAGAGTTGAAATAAACTCAAATCACATTCTTTAAATCAGTTTTTGCTTATCAAAAACCACTGTCTTTTCGAATTACCGATAATCGTTCACAGTCTAACAGTATTCATTAAGTTCAGATAGCAAAAGGACTACACACGAGCAAACTGTGTGGTACTGGAAAATAGCTAATGTGAAACTTTTCCCTGGCATTAGACACAATTTGCTCAAATGCTTCGGTTTATTCGACTAGCCGTGAGTTTTCTATAATAAGCATCCCTCTAACGAATACGATTGGGGTCTGTTTTAATTTCTCAAACGCGGTATCATTAAAACATTGCCGTAGCATGTGAATTCTTCTGCACAATAGGGCAATCAACAGACATGTCCAGACTTTTCTAACAAAAAAAATTTCAATATTAATTTTCCTATACCACCTTCAGTGACCAGCTTATCAAAACATTCTTCTCATCAGGTGTGCTTATAATTTTGTCTAAAAGCTTTTAAAATAAAATTTGTTATTGGATAAGGGAGGCGTGCGCCACTTTTCTATGCGTGTCTTAAAATTTTTAACTGCTTAATCTAAGTTGACGATATTCAATGTAACGAAAACTTCCGAATGCACGCGTCAAACTACAATAATAGGTATAAAGGTCCATATATGGTCATTAAGGGTACAAAATAAATACTATCCTGATATATTAGTATACCTCTATTCTTAATACCAGACCAAACCATGGAATTCTCGGCAATTAAATTAGACAGAGAGGCAATAAAATGGGAGAAATTAGGCAGACAAACATTAAAAAGTAACTTGAATAATGTATTAAAGTTAAATACTGTTTGTTGCGAAGAACTAATATATATGCAAGTATATATTAGGTGTTGCGAACCTAGTAACAAATTAGTTCAGTTGTGACCAGAAGGATAAACCAAAGGCAGCATGAACGGAAAACATAATCTCATGCACATTCGTTTCGTGCTTACTGGCGTCTCATCAGTAGGAGCCGGTATTACGCCCCTTAACCACTATATATTTGGTCGAAGAATGTGGAATAATAGGACGGTACAATCTCCTAGACTAATTTGTAAACCTGCAATAGTGAAGCTAACATCATCTAAAGTCAACGACAATGCGACTTCAACGCTAACTCACACTATATAATATATATGCCGAGTCTGTAAAGGATACTAACACTATGGCTATTGTGTTAGTAACCGATACAACATTATTGTACCGAAGAGTACTGGATACTAACACTATGGTTTCCGAGTCGGTACATGATACCAACCTGATGGATATCAATTTATGCTATAGTTCACCGAAATTGAGAATTACAACAATTTCTGAACACCTGTTACTCCAGTAAATCCATACACTCTGGCCTTGATCGATATCAGTTATCACATTTCGCGGTAAGCATGACATCATTCAATTCAATATATTACAGTTAAATACCGTTTGTTGCGAAGACCTAATATATATGCAAGTATGTAGTAGGTGTTGCGAAACTAGTAACAAATTAGTTCAGTTGTACCCAGCAGGATAAACCAAAGGCAGCATGGACGGAAAGTATAATCTCATCCACATTCGTTTCGTGATTACTGGCGACTCATCAGTAGGAGCCTGTATTACGCCCTTTAACTACTAAATATTTGGTCGAAGAATGTGGAATAATAGGACATTCCTCACCCAAATATATAGTGGGTAAATTGCGTAATACTGGCTCCTACTGATGAGTCGCCAGTAAGCACGAAACGAATGTGCACGAGATTATACTTTCCGTTCATGCTGCCTTTGGTTTATCCTTCTGGTCACAACTGAACTAATTTGTTACTAGGTTCGCAACACCTAATACATACTTGCATATATATTAGTTCTTCGCAACAAACAGTATTTAACTGTAATATATTGAATTGAATGATGTCATGCTTACCGCGAAATGTGATAACTGATATCGATCAAGGCCAGAGTGTATGGATTTACTGGAGTAACAGGTGTTCAGAAATTGTTGTAATTCTCAATTTCGGTGAACTATAGCATAAATTGATATCCATCAGTTTGGTATCATGTACCGACTCGGAAACCATAGTGTTAGTACCATGTACCTTTTCGGTACAATAATGTTGGTATCGGTTACTAACACAATAGCCATAGTGTTAGTATCCTTTACAGACTCGGTATATATATTATATAGTGTGAGTTAGCGTTGAAGTCGCATTGTCGTTGACTTTAGATGATGTTAGCTTCACTATTGCAGGTTTACACATTCGTCTAGGAGATTGTACCGTCCTATTATTCCACATTCTTCGACCAAATATATAGTGGTTAAAGGGCGTAATACCGGCTCCTACTGATGAGTCGCCAGTAAGCACGAAACGAATGTGCATGAGATTATACTTTCCGTTCATGCTGCCTTTGGTTTATCCTTCTGGTCACAACTGAACTAATTTGTTACTAGGTTCGCAACACCTAATACATAATTTGAATAATGGTTTGCCAGTTTCTAAGTAAACGCTAATGGAAAAAATGTATTAAATTAAAATACTAAATTAAATTCTAAAACGTAACTGAATATTTCGAGTTAATATCATTACAATAGCAAGAAAATGTGAAAATTATCAATAAATTTGAATGATTTATGTCCACGAAAAAAAATTTACGAAGTTACTTGATGAAATATTGCAATAAGAAATGTATTATGCAAATTTAAGCTTTCAATCGGTAAACATTAATATTTCTTACCAAGAGGTGAATTTACATAGTCAATTTAAAATTAATTAAAAATATCTGACCAATGTATGTAGGCCAGTGTTTGATTTCGATTCGTGGAATATTCGCATATTTTCATTGAATTTTCTTTGATCCATTAGGAGTAAAACAATCCACCGCTCTCGAATCCATATGCCGAACTCTTTAATTAAGTTCAATAGATGTCATATTCAAGTTCATGCTAGATCTCTTTTGTAGGACGTTTTATGCTTCACCATTTTTAATATATACTGTTTGTTATAAATAGTACGCATGTTTTAGTAGGAAGAAAACATTCATCATTTTTTATAAAAAAGTTAGCCGTGAAGAATATTTGCC